>BGPR01014449.1:17154-39189 GCA_013235015.1 Araneus ventricosus
GGCAAGTGGAGGGGCAATCCGGGGGGGGGCACGAAAGGGCGGCAAAATCAGACTTGCAGGAAAACAATTTTATAACTTAGAAGAACAGCAGCAATGGCTCAACTATTGTATACTGTGAGACAGGGTTGCCAGAACAAAGAGCAAATAGGAAACTTAAAATAACCAAAAAGGCCAACCTTCTTAAAAGGCCAAAAAAGGCCAAACCTTCTTAAAAAAAATACATTAAAAAAGGCGAAACCTTCTTAAAAATAAGGCAAAGGGCAACCTTCATAAAAATAAGGCCAAAGGGGCGAACCTTCATAAAAATATACAAAAAGGAAACCTTCTTAAAATAAGGCCAAAAAGGCCAAACTTTCTTAAAATAAGGCAAAAGGCCAAATTTGACAAATTGATTAGAAACGTCATTTGCTCTTAGAAAGACAGCTATCCTTCATGAAAGAATCCATGATAGGCATATGTTCAATGTTTATCATTCATAAAATTTAAGTGAAAGAAATTTAAAACATCCTTGTTCTATTCAGGAGCTATTTCGTCGACAGCTCATTATATATCATTTGAGATGTAACATCAAAAATTTATTTAAAAAACAAAAGAATAAGTAATTAAAAATTGTTCTAAAAGTCATTAAGGAAAATAAAGCCAAAAAGACCAAAAAATGAATTTAAGGCCAAATGAAAATTCCTAAGGCCAAGGGCTTTGACAAAAAACCGAATTTCTATAATTTGGCCTTAAAAGGGCCAATATGGCAATCCTGATGTGGGCCACCAACCGAGTACCTGTAGATGGCGCTGCCATCGAAAGTGACGTCAGAGCATCAGCTGCCGAGAACAGACGACGATATGGAACGCGGTACGAGACCAAAAGATGAGATGAAACGAGGTTTGAACGACGACGTATCGATACTAATGATTGCCATCCTTATCGTATGACGAACAGAACTACTTTAATTGTACATAGCTGTAAATATTGCTCAGTATAATAATGTAACTTCCTAATGACAATTTAATACTTTAGTTTGAAGCTCTGTGTATTCATTTAGGAACCAATCACTCGGTAAGATGATCGCCTAAAATACATGAAAAAACGCAATTACTTCGTTTTTCTCACCTTTTGTCAATAAATTACTGATATAGAAAAGAAAGACTGTGGCGGATGCATGATTTTGCAACCCATCTGCAGAGATCCAGGGCTTGAAATGATGAATTCCGTTATTATTTTGATCTTTATGAGTATTAGGAGCTTATAAAGGAAGGCGGCATGTTAAGTTCGACCCGTGTGGCAAAAGTGCAGCTACGCCACTGAGCCCACTGGTGTATTGCGGAAATTTCGAGAGGGCTTGCCGGTTCTGATGTAGTCTTGTCATCTGACCATAGTTCAGAGTGCAAGATCCGTCCATAAAAGGCTAGGGTGTATTATCGAGAGTGGCTAAACTAAGTGAAAATAGATCAAATTTACAGGATGCAACAGCGAAATGGGTGATTTAAAGTTCTTTGAAATAGCAAGTTGTTTGAGAAAAGCTGGAGTGGCCTGATCAGGAAGAGATAACAATGTTATTTACTTTGATGATAGTGCTTAATCGGTGTTTAAATGGATTTGTTGACTTGTGAGAAATTTATTTTCATTGCAAAGGCATTTTAAAAACAACAACGTTTACTTGGCTTTGAACTGTGTATTTTGAGCTGACTTTAATCTCATTTACCAGGATTATGTTCTTTTAACTCAAGCAATCAAAATGTAGCTGAATAAAAAACGGATTACACAAGGAGACAGAGAAGTGAAGATGAAAATAGCGATTGAACACGAATGAATATCGCAACCTTCGTAAGTAACCACAAAGAGAAACCCTTGGCATCCGGGTAATTGAATGACATGCCTCCGACAAATACCGTTGGCTGATATATCTAATTGCCGTCACCGAACTGGGCACACTTTGCGATTTGTGTCCCGAAGCAATAAAACAGCATTAGCGGTAAAAGCCTTAAAGGGACGAAATACATTGAGAAGACCCAACCGGTCCCCATTTACCCTTCAGAGAGTATCGCATCTGCGACAAACTTTCCCCGCGAGAGTATCGATTATCGCGACAATAATACCGGTGTCTTACATCAACCTTTAGGCTACGGGGACTTAAACCAGAAGAACTGCGTTGAATGCGGGGAGTGAAATTTTCCCTTGTGTCTGGTACAGCAGCCTGCATTCAAAGGTAAACATTTTCTGATGCAACATTTGTACCGCCCGTATGGAAAAGGCTAATTGCCGTCATCGAACTCGGCACAGACCCCGCCGTAGGAGGTACGTCCTGTCTTGGGAATGTTCAGCCTGCGCGTCATTAATATGCCCTCGCCCGCCAGGGGAGGACCGGGCCAAACCCGCTAAGCCCGGTCCACTTGCGATTTCTGTCGCAGAAGTCATTTGGGATAAAAGCAATAAACAACTTGAGTTTTATTGAAAACAGCTGTCCTACCGCCAGGAGAAACCCTGAGAAGGGTTGCCGAGTCGAAGAAAGGAGGATACGGATATAAAATCGACCGCAACATTCGGCAGCCTAGCGCTCTCTCAATTAGGCGAGAGTTCGTTTTCGACCGAAGTACAAAGCGAAATGAGACTTCCACCGGTTCTATCTGCCAAATGAAATAAAGCCCTTCCTTCACCCCAAAAATGCAGTGGAATATCCCGTTTCCATAACGACCCCAGCGACATGCCTGTTGTCTGGGGTTTTCTCTTGGCGGTAGGCAGTACTTCCGCTGAGAGTGTCGCTTGTCCGACAAATTTTTGGGTCGCAGAACGGAACTCAGCAGGAGGTATATTGGGACTCTAGCTGTTCTCACGCTAACTCAAGTCGTTTATTGCTTTATCGCAAATGCTTATGACGCAAATCGCAAGAGTGTACCTGTCCTTACTTATCCGGCAAGTTCTCATCCACAAACTCATGTGAGTCTTCGTCTGTAATTATTTTGTATTGTTACATACACCACATGTACAGAGACGTGTTGTTAAAGGTCCATCACAAATTTCAAATAGTTTAGCTTCATTTTATATCAGTTTCTTGTCTGTTAATAAATTTGTATCTCCCATTGTGATTTGATGTTAATTTCCTTTCCGGAAAGATGTTAATCTGTTCCGTGATTCAGTTTCATCATTATTACTTTCTTACGAAACTCATTAAGCTCATGATAAGCCATGTAACTACTTCTCATTTTCTTATCAAAATCTTTCTTGCTTTGCGGGAAAATGTTGCGTGATTATTAATTTATCGCAGAAGATATGTTCGATTAAAAATAAATAATTTATGAATGTGAAGCAGAGCAAGATAACATTCTTCGAAATTAATGATATAACATTAATGCGATTATTTATGATAGCTCTTGTGAGAGTAAAGAACTTAAGAATGAAGCAATCAGAAACTTCTGCGCATTAACTTTTGTTTTGAAAATATTTACACTATAAACTTGGTGTTAACTTTAAACTAGGAGTATTTTTCCTAAATCTTGAAGTGAAATTGTAAAAGCAAAGCAAACTTAATATATGATGCACCTTTTCAACTGCTGCTCTTTAAGATAATCAAAAGGCTTGATTTTTGTAAAGAAAAATAACGTTTTGAATCCCCTTTATTTAATAAACGTATGTCCTTAAAATTTTGTAAACGCTTATAACATTTTTTTAAAGGAAACAGTTTTAAATTCGACGTGTGTAAAATTAATGAATTGAAGTAAACTGTTGCAGTGAAATGAAAAATAAAAGAAAACAAATCTTATGTAAAACAATTCATTTGAAAACATTAAACAAACAAAAGCTAAACATTCACGTTCATTTATTATTCTTTTTCTTTAAATTAATATTTTAAAGAAAACTAAAATTTTCCGAAATGAACATAAATAATAAGGAAAGTTTTCTGTAATCAGTTGAATTTTCAACAATTCTATAGCTAAAATGGAAATTACTTAACTAAAAGGTACAAGTATCCCAGTAATAGACCTTGTCCAATCAAAGGCAAGCAGGGGTCAAAAGATATTTCTTAGAAGAGAACACGCTCCCCTCGGAGATGATAGATACATAATTGAAATACACACACCTTTTAAACTACTATTAAAATCAGAAGGTTAATGTTCTTCATTCTGACAACAGTCAATGGTAGAGTCCGCGGTGCCTAGTAGGTCTCGGCTTTGGGGCAGGAGGGTTCCAGGTTCGATACCCGTTTCTACCGAAAATGTCGTATTGGGGCCCGCTGCACATTAAATCATAGTAGGCCAAACGTCCTCCCGTTGGTGTGGTGCGGAAGTTTGAGGGGAGGTGGCTAGCTCAGGTGTCGTCCCAGTCAACTGACCATAATTCAAAATGACGAGGCCGTCCCAAAACAGCCCTCGTGTTGCTTCAAAACGGTCGTTAATATAACCAAACTGAACAGTCAATGGATAGAATTTGTCTTGTTGCTAGTTAGCTTTGGTTTATAATGGGCTTCATAATACGTTGATATTCTTGCGTGGAAAACGATTTATTAAAATTTAAGTAAATGGTTGTGATAATGGTTAATAATAATCTTAATTAAATTTGGAACTTTTAAATTTAAGCATTGAATTTTTTTTTTGGCTTAGAAATTGCATTTGCATTTGAAAAGCATCAATTCCAGTTGTGCCACTATGTTGATTGATAGTGATAAAAAGCTATACAATTTTTAAATGAGTTGATCTTCCTATAAAATGTTTTCGATTTTAAAATAAAATCAAGATATGGGTCATATTTTCTATATAAAGCTTTCAGGCATCTCGGTCGTTTCGGATGTTCTTCGAAAAAAGTGTTTGAGAAATTAGAATATTTCAACGATCAAAATGATTGGAAATAAAATAAAGACAAGACGTGAATTTCCGTTAATTATGTTTTTCTTTTGAATTATCTGTAACTATCTAGTGTTAAATTATTACTTCAATTTTCTGGACGTGTACAACAACGTATCTTTAGAGTAATAATAAAGAAACCCTTTTCTACGAAGATAATTTGAGCCTCAATTTTATGTCAATGGAAGGCTTAGGACACGTTTGGACTCAGCCCAATATACTGCACTGAACATCATCAAAAATTTAACTAATATTTCAATATCTCAAGTCATTGAGATATTGAGTGACCGGAAAGAAAAAGATACTCCTAACAGAAGGCTGAAAGATATCAGCGAAGAATTTTGGCTTTATTCTTGAACTGAGTAACTGAAAGTTCTTTGCAACCAGTTAATTTCTGTACACAATTGTATTTTTGATTTCTTGAAATGGCGCCCGAAGACGTAAGATTGATGGATACCAAAATCAAAGAGAGCATCTTCTGTGTGTCATAATTTGCTAGTTTTCATTTTCACCTACCTTCTCATCACTACGTATAAGCTCGAGAAGTTTTCATGATAATTCTTAGTCAAATACGTATTATTTGCCACTGGGTATGCCAAATTTCTAGAATCAAGTTGATGTTTTCGAGTTTTCTGTGCTTCTGCATTTCATCCTGTGAGTTGATCTTATAAAACATGTTCGAAATATCAAATCGTCTTCCATATTATTTAATATAAGTTTTCTTAATAATATTGATTACGACTACAAACTTGTATGTCCTGCCCTCCCACCCCATGTAAATTTTGATTAAAAAATACGAATAATTATATGATTTAAATAGATAAAAAAGAGATTCATTACATTTGGGAAAAGTCGGCCAGTAATTTTAAGTTTAATTTAATTTGTTAATTAAATTAAGTTTAAGTTTAATTTTAAGTAAGAAAATCTAACTAAATATAAGATAAAATTTTTTTAGTTAGATACTAAGTTCAGACTCACTATCTCTCAGTCCGGTCCCCCACCCACATCGAGACAAACTAGAAGGAGAGAATGGAGCAAGACGTAGAGTAAAACAGGATTCCTTGATTTTGACGTATTAGTTTTTCTGTATTGAACATATTTGAATTGCTACTACTCAAGAAGAAGGAACACCATACACCATAGTACACTTCTGCAACAATATGTATATAATAATTCGTATGGTGTAGTCATTATAAGTAATGAACAGGCCGAGTAAAGAGCTAATTTTCATTTATTAATTAATTGGAGAGTGGCGGATATACCGTCCATCTTATACGAGGTTATACAAAAAGAGAACGAAAAACTTACGTTCTCTCTGATGGGGATTAACATATAGACACGTAGAAAATGAAGGGAATATTAGCTATTTTTTAGCAAATTACGTGTTTTAGGGAAAAGTCTGCGCCAACAACTCGCCGAGTCATGATTTTCAGTGGCGCGTGGAAGCGATTTAAGTATTCTTTTAATAATAACTATGTCAAAGTGCGTGATTTAATATACCTCCCACCGCGGAAATAGAAGAAACTGAAAATTAAGAAAAATAATTTTGGAATACATTAGTATTGTACTACGATTTTAAAATACATAATATTAGATGTTTAAAGTAAAATTATGAGATTATTAGAAATACATATGTGTTACATTTCCACCTATGTTGCGGGGTGTAGTGTGTAGAGTATATTTATTTTTTAATAAATGCGAGGGGGGCTTTGTCCTCCCTGCTGCTGGTCGGTTCCTTCTCCCCCGGTTTAAGCATTAAGCCCAGTAGGGATTGCTGTATCAGAGTGGGTTGTGTTGCACCATACCAGGGGATGACATTCGTCCCTGATGGATTTGGCGCAGTCTGCCATGGCATACTCTTTCGGTGAAATCGGGTTCGAGCCTGCAAACCTCGACCCCGAAGCCGGGGCCTTTACTACCTCGCCACCGTGGGCCTCTAATTTATTGATTGATCGACCGACATTTCGAAACCCAGTCATCACTTTGCAGGAGGAAGAAGATCGTGACAACACAGTATAGCTTAACCCATTCGAGACGTTTTGCTCAACGTGTCTGCAATGCATTCCGACCAAAGAAGATGTGGTGACACCAGTAAACAAATGATATTGAATTGCAATTATCAGTCAGGATGGGAAAAGCAGCCGTCGCAATAAGACTGGTTTAAAATAAAGTGATCTTAGAAGTCATTTATAAATACGACTCAATTATTTTTTTATGTATTTATGATATCATAGTGTATTCTTCTGTATTATTGTGCACGAATTAAATGTTTTTTTTATTTATGATATTTTTTAACTTCAATTTATTTTATGTCCTCCTTTGTTGAGGAAGACACGAATATGAATACAGACCTAAGATGAGACACTTGATGAGATTTTGAGGAAACTGATTCGAAAGATTATAAGAAAATGAAACTTGAATAGAGAGCTTGAAACTGAAGTTACTGAAGGCACTGGGAGATGGGGATGAAGGTGATTTAAAAAAATCCTTTTGAAGGCAACCGGGGCCGGTTATTTATGGTATTTTCTACATAAGAAAGTTCGATGACGAGCGGAAAGATGTTTCCACGTCAAACTATTCTGAGGAGCAACTTGCACAAATGGTGTTCAGTCATCTTATTTGTAAGAAGTAGTTACGAAGGACTGAGTTCTATTGAAACATGTTTTAAATTGATTTATATTACCATTTTTATTAATGGTCCTCCAAGACAGTGCGCCGCTCAAATGGGTTAAGAAGGGCATAGTTCGATGCCAGATGAGACGAGGAGCCTGTTGTCGCGTTCCGTGATTCCACGCGAGTTGATTCTATCTACGCATTGAAAATATTCAGTTGACGATTGAAGGAAAAGCACTTTAAGAAGAAAAGAGGCGAGAAATAGAAAGAAATGCTTCTTGGAAATAAATGAAAATATTTATCTTTAAATATGCAATCCTTCAAACTTCAAAAGTAAAACCGTGATGAACAAAATTATCTTTGAACCAGACACTGTATCGCCTCAATCTTCCTAGCACATATGGTATTTAAGAAATTCAGAAGGAAATTTCGGAAATCGATCGATTGTAACCTGAAAATAACTCAACGATCCTCTAGGATTTATTTTATATAAAATCATTTTTAAACGCCTTCTAACGCTTTTAGAAGGAAAATCTTTTGGATTATCTAATCTTTTCATGGAATTCTTGCAAAATGCGTTCAGAATTTCTGGTATAAAAAAAAGAGCCTGTTGAAGTAGACTATTTCTAGTTTTCGTGTAAAAAATGCTCGCGTCCATGGATCTTCTCAAGGGAATATATTTTGACACTCCCTCTTGAGAGGTGCTAACGCGACGGTTTCGAGCTTTAACTCCATTCGGTCCATTATTCCGATAAAAATGGTTTTGACGTTTTATGTGGACATCTTTAGAATCTTTTTTCAAAGATAGCTATTGAAGAGAAAGAACTGTAATATTATGCAGCATAACTTTGCATCGGTCGAGAGGCAGAATTCGATACGGAAGGTTGTAGATTTCGCTGCGCTGAAGTAACCATAAAACTTTCTTCTATTGCGACTCACAGTGAATGTGAGTTATTTTGTATCGTTGTGAAATTTCCAGGAAAATATTAAAATGATTTAACGAAATCATTTTATGTGATCTCCTTTCACATGATAAACTCGTAATGCACATGTTATCTAGATGTGACCAGTTTATGCTATTTAAAAAAAATTTAATAAGTTTCGGTATCTATTCTCGTTTACTTACTTCATTGATTAACTTCATTCATGTGTTCGTATGGATGCGACCATTTTATTGTATATTTGTTCCTTTTTTCCTTCCCTCTTTACTGTTTGAATTTGCATTTGTATCATTTAATTTGAAACTTCCTTCAACCTTTTTGTATTTTACTTACTTCTGTAAGCCTTGTGTTGTACTTGTTGCTGCACAAGGAGTTTTCTCAAGAGATTGCAAAAAACAGAGAAATATATACAGTGTCGAAGGATGCGCTGTGACGTCATGTACTTTGTCTCAATATTTTATATGCGGTGCGTTTAAAGTGCATCAGTGGGCGTAAATTGTTTGAGCCATTGTTTTGAGAAGAGTTACCGCACTTTTTTTACTAAATGACCAGTATAATGCTCTCATTATATGCTCTTCTGTATCTATCTTCTTTGCCCAATTTAATAGTGAATTTCAAACTCTTCTGATTTCTAGCATATCAATTTCATATTGAGAAAAGTGCATTATGCACTGAAATTTTTGGAAAAATGCAAATTCTTTGTATATAAAGATTATTTATAAATATTTTGAAAATTTCACTTCTGCATATTGTTAGGTTTGCATGTTGATTCTGTTCTATATAACTATTTTAAGAAAGAAAGCATCTTTTTAGATGCTGTGAATGATTGACAAGACAAAAATCAGGTACTCCAAACAATCTCGCCCAAAACTGCTGAGATTTAAAAAACTTTCAGGTTTTACCAATGCTCATGTTGTCTAATTGGACGGTCATGGTGTCTACTAAAATTTATGGTAATTATGGAAAACAATCGACTTTCTGTGCCTAAACACTGAAAACTGCAATTCAGTAAGATCTAGCAAATGACGGATAGCTAGCTAACCCTAACTTAAAACCGAGAATACTCTGTGCATCAAATTATGCATTGTAGACTTAAAACTAAATTTCATCATTAATTAGATTTATAATTTTACGCAAAATTTACGTAGAATCTGTAAACATCTAAAGTATTATAGGCCTTCTGAGATGAATGAAAACGACATACCCTTCTAAAACAGAAAGGATATTTATTAGATAACAAAGAAAATGAAAACAGTCAAGGGCTTAAAGATAAATCTCACAATTACATAATAGAATTAAATTTTTATGGACAGTGGAATTTATAATTAAAGAAAACGGATGAAATGTTTTCCATTCCGACATTTTATTTCTGAAATATGCGACTAAAATAACGTAAAAAAAAGTGCCGTTAATAAAATAAATAATCAATCAGTTTAAAACTGTAGTATTAAAGATAGGTCTATAATATGTTTCAAATGGTTTCCAAAAAACTATTTATTTTTTTAGATTTTATGTCTTCATGCAATTTAATGTTAGAGGAAATTGTATAACATTTATTACAAGTTTCTGTAATGCTTAATCTAAGAAAATGAGGGACTTGGAGACAGAACACCACATAACTGGGAGTGAATAAGGCCTGAATGGTATTGGGTGACGGATTTTCCATTGGAGGACGGATTTTCCATTGGGTGAGAAGGTTTTCCATTGGGGACGGATTTTCCATTTGGTGACGGATAACTTAAAATGAAGAAAGAGATAAAAAAATAGAGGAGGCACCGCCTGGTGAGTATGAACAATAAGCTCTATTATGCTCTAGAGAGCACAGTCTGTGTTTCGATCTGGCTGACTTAGTAGAAAGCTGAAAGATAATTTAAGTTTCAAAACACAAAATTTGGCTTTCTAAAAAAAATCTACTAAAGATAAGCTAGAAATATTTCCTGAAAACAATCAAAATGGAATAAAAACAATGCACCAGATTTGACAAGACTGAATTTTCAGCGAAAATAATGAAAATACAAAAATCAGACCACATGGATTATTAAATTTATTTTAAATTAGTTTTCATTTTTTTCAAAAATGCATTTAGTTAAATATATATTTGAAAGCTATTTAGTATACAGTACCACCGATTAACCGAACTAAAGAGGAGAACGATTTTTTTCGGTTATGCCATGAACATCTATTAGTATTTTGTATCTAATATAATACTTTATGTAATATGAAATGTTTTGAGGTGTGAACCGAATTTGAAACTCCCTCTTGGCAGGCCTATGTTCTTTGACAAAGTCGGGCGACCAATATTCGCACATGCGAGTTCGGTGCAATGCACCAGGCTACGCAGGTAAACAATATCGCATATTGTGTATTACCCATTTTTTTAATTTTAGTATTTTAAAAAATTAATAAGCAATACGTAACTGAACGGAAGCATGATTATCTACACAAGTGAGCGGGGAAAAGTTTAAACCTAGACTTATTTAATCCTTTAAAGGACCATTTATTTTTAGTAGTGCTATTGTAAAATGGCTTTGGGTTTGAGATTCGTTTAAGAAAAGAAATTCATTTAGTGCATTCGACGACATTAATTTTTTGTTAATTAATTTTGCTAATTAATGATTAATTATCAAGTCCCGACACTTCGTTATGGTTTGACAAAAGAAATTGGAACATCAAGGTTTATGTTTCATAGAAAAATTTGGCGAGAACTTGTGCCAACCTTAAAAATGCATTTAAAAATTGACGAAGCTGGTGGTAAATATACTTACCACGGCCTTATAAAAGGTTAATGTGTCTCAGGCCCGTTACGGCATATCTTCCGTAGAATTCGTACTCGAACCCGAGACCCTTAGGTTCCGAACTGGTGCTTCTGGATCACTTTGCGTATCATGGCCGGCCGAGGTGGTCTAGTAGTAGGTTTCGCGGCTGGAGGGTTCCAAGTTCGCAACACGATTCAGTTGAAGATTCGACTTGAATGTGGGTCTGTTGCGCGCTACATCATAGGTGATAGGTCAAACGTCCTCCCGCTGGTGTGGTGCGGAAGTTTGGAAAGAGAGTGCCAACTCAGATGTCGTCATCTGACCACGGTTCAAAATGACGAGATCCATCCCAAAATAGCCCGCGCTTTGCTTCAAAAAGGGACGCTAATATAACTAAACTAACTGTATATCATAACCCCATTCATTTTTCTTCGCTGATGTTTATCATACAAATAGAGTTAGTAAACTCAAACTGTTAGGTCAATAAATGTTTTTTAACGCTGGTATAATTAGCGTTCTCTAAAAAAACCTTTAAAGAAAAAGCGTCAAAATCTTTGAATTAGAATGAAACAAGTTTGTTTGTATTTAATTACTCTTATGAGCAGAACTCCAATTAGATGGCAAATTGGGAGCCTTTGAGAACGTTTTGTCCTTGACAGTTAATTAACTCCTTGAACGTCTTTAAACACCTATAACTATTCTTGCCGCACAAGATGTTTGCTATTACTTCTTCAAGGCACTTCCGCTTGACGCATTAAATGAAACGAGATTTCAATAAATGACGAATAATGATAAATTTGTTTGGAGATTTGTGGAAAGAACTTAATAAAATTTATATACAAAATTTTCCTAAATGTTGATGTTGCTTGTTATTGGGTTATTTATACTTTTGCATTAGGGCGGGCAGAAAAAGTCGAAGTTTCTTAGATCTTCTTGCGGTAGTGCGGAAAAGTTGCAAACTCCCATCATTAAAAAGTGTGCAAAATCTTATAACTCTGAATTGATATCTTCTGTCGCCTCAATGGGCAGAAATTTGAGAAAATTGGACCAAAAAGGGTCAAAATTCAAAAATTAATAAAAAATCACAGATTTTGTTGATCGGTTTGCGGTGATGTTTAAAAGTTACTATTTATTAACAACAACATCTTTACAAAATTTCAGAATTATAGGTTAATATTTTCTGCCGCCTCAACGGCGGTGAATTTCGGAAATTTAAGAAGAATTTTTAAACAAATATTTTACTTACCTATACCATTATAATACGAATAGAAACTTTATTCAATCTTTGAACATACAAAATTGCAAAAGCACTGTGTTTTGTTTTATTTTTTGAACTCAAATTGTGACATTTGTTTTCTGGATTTTAATGGAGCTCTGATAAATCCATCCCTTTACTGCTCTCCAACTCTCTTTCTAGAGTCTTCAGTGACGAGTTTCACAGTTCTCTAAACTGTTTGCGTGTGTGAAGGAAATTTAATAAAGTCCCAGCCGTAAATTGGCACATCATCCTGTGTCATCTTAAGAAGTTCATGAGAACTGATCTGTCAGAGAACTGTAGGCGGTGTGACATTACAAGCTTGCCAGTCAATGAGATCTACGTAGTCTGTAGCTCGGAAGTTAACAGCAGGAATAACGAATCTACGAACACAATTTCCTTCTTGGTCAATTTCAGCATATATGAATATGTAACCAATGCACTATTGGATTATTTTAGCAACCTTATTTATCTGGGATGTGACGGCACAGACGTGAACACTGGAGTGTTCAATGGTTTAATTCTTAGGCAGGAATTGAAACTTCATCGACCAATCCAATGGATTACCCGCTTACTTCATTTCAACGAGTTTCCATTACGACACCTATTTGAGCTCAAATCTTCTGGTCTCTCGTCTTACACCAGAGACATTGAACGAAACCTGAAAGGATGCGAGAAGCTGCCACTTGTTGCTTTTATTAGTATTGAATTCAAATTGCCAGGCATTGATCCCACCAACCTAAGTTGTGATCTGAAATACTTATTAGACATTTGCACAGCTATTAGTTCTGGCGTTGTTTCTTCAGAGCTAACGAAGCTTCAACCGGGCACGTTGAATTTGGCCCGCTGGCTAACAATTGCAAATCGAATATTGAGGCTTTATACATCAACATCAAACCCATCAAATGAGTTGATAACTTTGGTTGTATTCTTTCTAAGAGTTTACGCACTCTCATTGTTCCGAATTAAGGTTCATTATTCCATAACGGATGGTGCTAGAGGCTTGTGACATTTCATCAGCTCATCTCGATACTTGCCTAAGAAGTACTGCGATATAATTGAACCAGTTATTTCTCGCAACGTTTACTTTGCGGCTCCAGAAAAAATGCTTCTGGTGATATTAACTGATGAGAGATGCCATATTAGAACCCTTGCACCTCGGCGGATTATCGAGGCAAGGGAAATTGGCCCAGATGGTAATTGTGTTCGTAGATTCGCTATTCCTGCTGTTAACGTTCGAACTACACAGTAGATCTACTGTGTAGATCGCATTTACTGGCAAGCTTGTAATGTCACACCGCCTACAGTTCTTAGACATATCAGTTCTCATGAACTTCTGAAGATGATACAGGACGATGTACCAATGGAAGGCAGGGACTTTATTAAATGTCCTTCACACAGGGCAAGCAGTTGAGAGAATTGTGAAACTCGTCATTGAAGCCTCCAAAAAAGAGTTGGAAAACAGAACAGGGATGGATTTATCACAGCTACACTAGAATCCAGCAAACAAATGTAACAGTTTGAGTCCAAAAAATAGTGCTTTTGTAATTTTGCATGTTTCAAAGTTTGAATCAAGTTTCTATTCGCCTTATAATGATATAAGTAAAACGTGTATTTATTTAAAAATTCATCTTTCATTTCCAAAATTCAGCGCCGTTGAGGCGGCAGAAGATATTAACCTATAATTCTGAAATTTTGTAAAGATGTTGTTGTTAATAAATAGTAACTTTTAAACATCACCGCAAACCGATCAACAAAATCTGTGATTTTTTAGTAATTTTTGAATTTTGACCCTTTTTGGTCCAATTTTCTCAACTTTCTTCCCATTGAGGAGACAGAAGATATCAATTCAGAGTTATAAGATTTTGCACACTTTTTAATGATGGGAGTTTGCAACTTTTCAGCACTACCGCAAAAAGATCTAAGAAACTTCGACTTTTTCGGTCCGCCCTATTTTCAGTCAAACCATGAAAAAAATGACGGGAGGCTGTCTTTTAAAACAGTCGCTGATGTTAAAGGCGTGGGACTAATTTACTCGTGTCACCCTTTTGTTTCTTGAAGTTTCTCGTAAGTTTTTAAGTTTAAGTAAGTATTTTTTGTAACTTCTGTTGTTACCCTTTATCTCTAAAATAAGATATTATTTATGTTTTTAACATATGCAATTACAGCGATATAGAGGATCGTGTCACTAATTCATGCGTATTTTTGCCTAACTTTGCGACTCAGTAGTAGCTGAACTACAATTCCGATTTTCAAATTTTCTGTAACTTTTTTGTTACCCTTTATCTTTAAAATAAGACATTAGTTGTGTTTTTAACATATGTAGTTACCGAGATATAGAGGATCTCCCATACAACGTTTTTTGTGGCGTTTAGGAGTGTGAATCAAAATCCTTCCTGAGACCCCAATGAGATGAACATAGTCCTACCTTAAAAATACTTCGTGGAATAAATGATGATTCTTTCACTAAGATGTGTATCTCCATACACTCTATTTCAGTAATTTGATTATCAGTTTTATATTTCTTAACATTATAATCTTATTTCTGATGAATATTACATGAATCGAAAAAAACGTATTTTAAAAATATTCTTCGTGCAATTCCATTCCATTTTTACTCATTATTTGAAATTTTTTTTTATTTGCTCCACTTCAGAATATCTTGTTAGTTAGTTAAAATCAGATTTTAAAAATTCAAAATTGTCCTACAGAAGATTTATAATTCCGGTTTTAAAATGTTTTTCAGGTAATTATCGATATCGCTACAAGTTCTTTTCTAGAAGAGTAACCCCTTTGAATGAAGTAACTTGAATTTAGTTTATTTGTATTTGCTCGTCTATCTTGCAATGAATGTGTCGACTCAGTCAGTTTTATCAAACAATCAGTGATTTAAAACTTGGTGGTAGAATAACAAAATGTGATATTGAGTTTGTTTGGTATGCATTATCCTGGAAAATTCAACGTCTCCATTGTAGACATTTCTGAAACTGTGAACAAGTGGTCTTTGTCTTTAAAATTCGAGAGAAATTAAGGGAACATATGGTACTTATGACAGTCGATATGGTACATACTGGTGAGAGAAAGCAAACTTCGATATTATTATAATAATTTTCATTAAATATCTTTTGATTTATTTTAAGCATAGAACAGAATTAAATATTTGATTCATGTCTAGATGCATTACTTTTTTGTTAAGATATTTTTCTTTAATTTCTAACAATAGAATGCGTGGTGCTAAAGATTAGAATTACTTAGCCTCATTTGTTAAAGACAAGTATGACCGATTTCTACTCCACACATTAAAAGAAATTGTAGGATTATTAGGAGCTGTAAATTTTAACTTTCTAGTATATGATGCATACATTGAAAAAATATTGTAAATCATCAAAAAATTTAGTTCATCAAAGTTTATCAAAAATTCGAAAAAAATCGAATTTCGACATTTTTAATCTCCCCATGTCCGAAGCCCAATTCTTAGGATAATAGTTTCCTAAATTAATGTATTAAAATTACGCAAAAACGGTTCAAATCGTCAGTTTCAGTTCCACTTCGTGAAACTTTTAAATAATTTTTATTCAGGCCAAACGTGAACATTTACTTAATATAATACTTAAGTATAACAGTCTTTGACACCACATTATAAGCAGAAAAAAACATAAGAAAGGCACAGTTCGGGTCCGCGCCATAGATTTTCGATTTCAAAAAAACTTCAGGATAAAATCATAAAACAAGTGTTTCGTATTTATATGTAATTGAATTATCAATATCTATTATACAATATTTACACATAGTATTGTAAATAATGTGGTGTGTATATATATATATATTCTGTAATAATTATACTACTTACTCTGTGTAAATATTATATTAAAGAGATTGATAATTAAATTACATATTAATACGAAATATTTGTTTTATGATTTTATCCCGACGTTTTCACGAAAAATCTACGACGCAGACCCGAACTGCGCATTTCTTTTGTTTTATTTAGAGTAGCTTTTGATGGAGCCATCTGTTGACAGTATATAGAAATGTATATAGTATTATATACAGTATATAGTATGGTATATAGACTGTATACAGTATATAGACAGTATATAGAACATTTCGCGCATGCGCAGTAAAACTTTATCTACTACAAATGATCATATTTCCCATAATATTCAAATTTTGATTTCAAATTTTACTACAATGTTTCTTTTACGTATTGTCAACCATTCTGTAAGTTTTGAACAATTCGAAAGAAAACTCTGCATGTTATAACCAAAAAACATGCGGAGATTGAAATTTTCAATTTAATACCGATTTTTACTTATATTCTGAAAAATATTTTTATTGTCTCACTCTGGGTCCTAGTAATACTCCTCAAGCTCTTTAAAATGACACCAGAATCAACCTCCTACATAAACGCGCTTCCACGCTACACTTATTTATAACCTTACATAAAGCTAATTCATAACAATCACGCGCATGTGCTTACACTGGTACGATGACGCCACAGGCAAAACAAATACCATCCGACAAACTCTTACAGATATGATCTCTCCGTTGTGGGGTCAACCATTCTTTTCACATCATTAGTCTCGTAGTTATTAGCGATTCAAATCTGACGGTGTTTTGTCACACAAGAAAGTTCGACCGACTATCACAGTAACGAGTGGAAAGACGTTTTCACGTCAAAATTTTAGCGACAGCTTACAGGAGGATAAACCCACTTTTTGACAATTCATAAACGCTCTCCATTATTATGATGTGGATATTTAAGCATTGGAGTAAGAACTCATATGTTGTCCTCGCCCTCTGACCTCGTTTCAAAATTACGACTACCGATGCGAAAACGCGCGAGAGCTGCTATAAAATGGAGTATTTATCCGATAAACCATTGCATATAACAGAAATCTATCTATTAAAATTACTCTTTATATGCTTTTTCATCCTATGCTTTTTATTGGAATTTGAAAAATGATAAATTTCTCAGACACTCTATAAGACTTTTCACAACATTTCCGAATAACTTCCAAACACCAAACTACAGATTTACCTTTCAAGCTCAGAGACCTCGCTTTGTCAAAAAATCAAGAAATGGACCTTGATTTGTTTCGATATTTTCAATCCTTGTTTATAGGATTGAAATACGACAGTTTGAATTCGAAGATAAAAAGATGTTTGAGTGTGCTTTTTAAGAAATATTTTCTTCGTCCTCTTACATGTTTCTGGAAAGATATCAGAAGTGCTTAGAAATTGGGAAGTAGTAAATTCAAAAAAATATCTGAACTACATGCAAACATAAATTCCTTTGCGTATGTATATAAATATTCAAAAAGCTTTCAGGTTTCGTTAGATACATGAGAAAGACAGTTTACACTTCGTATGGATCAACAAACTGATGTGTTCCATGGAACACAACAAAAAGCATCAAACATTCAGATGAAAGATGCACCTACAGTAATGTAAATGGAAACCTCAACTAAAGTCTGTAAGCTTTGAACAAAAATATTTGTTGAAAAGGAAAATAAAAGCTCGAAATATCAAAAGGCATATATTTTAAAGGAACAATCTAAAAGTAAATAAATATAAATGAAGTTAGAGCAAATTTCCAGGCTATCATGTGCCAACATGATTTTTCATTGACACGTACTTAGATAATGAATCTGGTTGTTAAATAATGTATACTGCAGATAAATTAAAAAAAAGCACCGTAGTTTAGTTTAGTATATCAACTCCCGTTTTGAAGCAACACGAGGGCTATTTTGAGACGACTTCTCATTTTGAACCACGGTAAGGTGACGAGGACGACACAACTTTCATCCCTCCCTAAACTTCCAACGCCACACCAACGGGAGACGTTTGGTCACTACGATGATTTAGCGTGCAACAGGCCCTATACACGGCGGGTCTTCAGTGGAATCGGGTTTCGAACCTGAAACCTCCGACCCAAAGCCTAAACCTTTCCACTAGGCCACCGCTAAAGCAATCACCTGAAATCTTTGATGGTAAAAATACAAATCATAGTCGGAATCGGAGTGTTGAGGTTCAAACCCGATCCCACTAAGATTTGCCTTGTATGGGGCCTGTGCACGTTAAATCATTCATTGGAGGCCAAGCGTCTCGCTGGTGTGGTGCGGAAGTTTGGAGAGGGGTTGCCAGCTTAGGTGTGCCCCTGTCATCTGACCGCAATTCAAAAGACAAGGTCCGTCTCCAAAGTCTCGTTGGTTCAAAACGGGACGTTAATATAATTAACCGAAACAAAAAATCCAAATAATAAATTTAAACTGACCTGTGCAAAAAAACATATATTTTACAATATCAAACACAATCCAAAAGCCATGTTTTGTCCATTGCTAATGTGTCCGGATTTAAAGTAAATTTGTATATAAGAGAATATGCTTAGGTAAAGAATATTTTAAAACAAAATATTTCATAAGTTAGTTTTAAACATATATATTTTTTTCATTATAAGGCTATTTTCCAGTTTAGGACAGAGAGTGACTTGTTATAAAAAAAGATAAATTAAAGACGGACGCCAATTTCTTCCAAACACATCTTAAAATCCACTGATGCAACACTAGCTTAAAAAAATATCGCAGATCTCTTCCGTCCATGCATATTTTAAACATTCCTCTTCTTTATCCTAATAAACGTGTTGGCGCATAGAAAAAACAAATAATAATCATTCCAACTCAGCATTTTTTTCTTTTAATGTCCCACATATTCAAAAGAATTTGCTTATTTATTTAGAACCCCTCTAGCCCTCTATATTAATCATTAATTAACAAAAATTAATTAAAAATTAATTAACCCTAACCCCTCTATATTAATCATTAATTAACAAAAATTATAGTGCCGAGCATGAAAATGGAATCTAAAACATGAATACTAAATCAAACAAAGAATTCAATAAAAATATTAAAGGATCACTATTTCATCGCACATTCGATTGAAGTAAAGAACCCTAATGCGATATTTTTAGTTTTCCTAATTAACAAGTTCCAATTTAAATAATTAAGCCAAAAATGCTTCTAGGACACCAATTCCAGAGAAACGTGAGAACTTTGTGGAAATTTCATTACGGGAGACAAGGTTTCATGAGCCAAAAACTCGCCTCTTTTTCAAGAGTCCACTACAAATAATTTAGGATTGAATTATTTGAGTCTAAATGAATGCTGCTGCCGGGAGAACATTTCGCTGACATTATTTTTAAATTTATAGTATGATGCCATAAGAACAAGAACTTTTCTAAAGTTAATGCCAAAAGTATGAACAACTATTGTTCTCAGGACTGGATGGTTCGTGGAAAGGCCTTAAAAATTAATAAAATAGATTAACCCTAATTAAGTAATTGGGGCCAATCTATTTGAGGTTTGCGGAATTATTTACTTTAGTGTGTTTCGATTCCCTATAAAATAAGGAAAGGACATTAAAAAACAGATTAAAAATTTAATGTTTTTCCTCAACAAATTTGTAAAATATTATTGGACAAAAATCAATTTCACACTACTTTGAAATTAAAAGAGATTAAATTTTCAGGATGTCAATTTTCTTTATGAGCAATTTTTTCTTCATTTTTAATAAATTTTTCGAAATATATTTTAAACACAATTTTGAAACAATGCTTTTCCTTTATATAACCGCATGCAACAAAACAGCAAGACTCTGAATAATCAATTCAAACATTTCAATACCAACTAAGCAAAAATAAATAATATTTTTTTTGTTTAATACTAACTAATGCGCTAGTACATTGCGAAACAGTGGATGTTTTTTAATATAACTAGCTGATCTCGTTCTGATCTCTAGCTGAGCGCGCGCCAACTATCGTCGCGAAAGAAATTGAGCCAAGCTGGTGATTCAGCGCTTCAAGAAAATTCGCCAAGGCAAAAAATGCGCCAATTGGTGTGCGTATAGTGGAAAAGTATCCAATATACAATATTCACAATATTAAGCTGCATGATGCACTCCTCCTCTCCTCAACTCGTAAATTTAACACACTGATATAAACAATTTTGATGTTGATCTGAACCTTTCTTGGCTCGCGTAAGCCCATATGCTTCATTTCTATCTGATCTATTTTAAATAATTTCATCCAAAGTTTCATTATATTGTAAGAAATTATTGCGAATTCGACGTCGTAATATTTTTTTTAGAAAAAGAACGAATATAGTAGCAGGCTATACGTATGAAGTTATGCCTACCATGGCTATCGGTTTTGTTTTATAAACAAACCGATCGTTGCCATCGGTAAAAGAGAAATGAACTTCTTTTCTGTGCCGCGTATCTTAGCGTTTTATATTTATATACACAGTCCATTCGACAATGCGGGCCACCACCTATAGGCGATGGCGTGAAATAACTGATCCTGCCGAAGGCAGGTGGCGGCTGGGGTGCAGTGGGTGTATATGTTATTTACAAGCTATAATTCGTTTCCTGAGATCGCTGGCGATAAACAGCGACTTGGCGATAAGTTGGCGACCACCATTTTGGCGGATTCCAGCGACAAGGTTGGTGACTTTGGCGACAAATTGGAATTTTCAAAGACGAACTTTCAACATATTTCTACTGGTTTCATGAACTTTCTAGAGATTATGTCACTTCCTACATAATGAAGTCACTGCCTGTTGAAAAGTATAAAAGGCAAGCTCTCAAGCCAAGAAGAGTCAATTGGAATTTGATCTGCAAGCAAGCTGGTGAGTTAACAAGAAACCTTTCAGCGTTGATAGTCTTTGTTGTGAATTGTTACTAGTGCTGTGTTAATATTTGTGCTTGGCACAAATATTAACACAGCACTTTCTTTCCTTGGGAATATTTGTGAAATAAAGAGCTTTATTTTTTTAAATCCTGCTTATTGAATTGCATTCACGTACACCCACAAAGTAATTTCGTTACAATATAAAGGATGTCCTAGGGCATCGGAAAGTATTTCAATCGTTGGCGTAATGCAGAAACGTAGCGATTTATCCGAAGTCCAAAACGGCATGATTATTGGCTTTCGGGCCAAGGGTGGAAGCATTTCGGAAACGGCTAATTATGTGAACTGTTCGCTTGCCGCCGTGGTAAAAGTATATCGTGCATGGCAATATGGCACTATCCAAAATCCACATGTGGTGCACCACGGGCTATAGATGACAGCAGTGAGCATAGGTGCATTAACCAGGCGTCTGCTGCGGAGGCCCATGCGCAGCAACGTTCGTTGAACCGTTGTTGAGCACACACTCTTGGTAGCCTCTTGGTTCATCTGGACGGTCAGTTGCTCAACAGTTGCACGTCTATTCGCCCGAACGCATCTCCGTAGCCTTCGTTCGCCTCTGTAATCTATAGCCCGTGGTGCACCACATGTGCCACGCCGCTGATTTTGGCATGGCCATACTGCCATGCACGGTATACTTTTACCGTGGCGGCACGCGAACAGTTCACAAAATTAGCCGTTTCCGAAATGCTTCCACCCTTGGCGCGAAAGCCAATAATCATGCCCTTTTGGACGTCGGATAAATCGCTACGTTTCTGCATTACACCAGCGATTGAAATGCTTTCCGATGCCCTAGGACATCCTTTATATACACTCCACTGCACTGTGCTGCCACCTGCCTTCTGTGATTGGAATTTAAGTATGAATACAGACTCTTAATTAGTAGAAACAAAAT
>BGPR01014450.1:0-35100 GCA_013235015.1 Araneus ventricosus
CTCTAATACCATAATTATCTTAACCAATAACCTCTATCCCACACTTAATCTAGCTCATTGAATAACCATGACTTCATGTAAAACAATAAATCTCCTGTTAACTTCCCCCCTGTAAATTCTCCCTATAGTACTTTAATAAATGTTTTTATATTTAACTCGAAGTCTCCTCGTTTATTTTATGTAATATTTTGTTTTAAATTTAATGTAATAAAAACCCTTAAATCCCCTAGACATAAAACCGATCCATTTACCCCTTAAAGGTAACCCTTCCGTGGCCATTTTGTTTAAACGAACGGAATCTCACATATATTATAATTCTTCCCTTCATTTAAAGCATTTTTTTCTATTGGAACTATATGTCTATCCCTAACGGTTTAGAAATTACCGTACTTCCTAGCATTCCTTGGTGGTCCAGCTAAAGTTTGAGCATATATTCTCTCCCTAAAGTATCTGAACACCTTATATATTTGTTTGTTTTTGCTATATTGCTGTTCGGAACATTTATTTTGACAGGAATTTTTTGCTTCGTTTGGTCTTTTGTGAACTTATGTAAATTTTAAACTAAATATGTTTGTAAACCGAGAATTGCTATTTTTAATTAACTTTTGGGAAGAAAGAATTTTGCGCTAAAAATATCTCGAGAAAATTTTTGATACCTGCGGAAAGTGGTTAAAAATGAAACTAAGTTGTGTGTGTGACTTTGGGATAGTACCTGAAATGTGTTGGTAATTTTCATTTAGAGATTTGAATTTGATTTCATTTAGAGATTTGAATTGTATTTCATTTAGAGATTTGAATTGTATTTCAATTAGAGATTTGAATTTGATTTCATTTAGAGATTTGAATTTTATTTCATTTAGAGATTTGAATTTTATTTTATTTAGAGATTTGAATTTGATTTTATTTAGAGATTTGAATTTCATTTCGTTTAGAGCTTTGAATTGTATTTCATTTAGAGCTTTGAATTGTATTTCATTTAGAGATTTGAATTTGATTTCATTTAGAGATTTGAATTTGATTTCATTTAGAGCTTTGAATTGTATTTCATTTAGAGATTTGAATTTGATTTCATTTAGAGATTTGAATTTGATTTCGTTTAGAGCTTTCAATTGTATTTAATTTAGAGATTTGAATTTGATTTCATTTAGAGATTTGAATTTGATTTCATTTAGAGATTTGAATTTAATTTCATTTAGGGAATGAATCTCTGCTATCTCTGTAGTAGATAAGGGGTCATCTAATTACATAGTTCAGTGTCAGTCACCGGTGACAGATTTCCATTTACAATGGCTACCGAGCAGCAGAAGCCGATGCGCGTTTTCTGTTTTTTTTTTTTTTGTCTGTTTTTTTTTTTAAAGTTTTCCTTGAATATCTGGAAAACTCTTCAGTGTGAATTAACAAATTAAAGAGCATAAAATTCCCTATAAATACATGCTTTTATTTTTATTCCAGTTTTAATATTTTCGTAGATAATGTCTCTAAACAAATTTTTGATTTCCAGTAATTTACGATCCCCTGGGCCACCGAAACGGCGTGTTACCTATGTGGAAAAAAAATTTTTTTAATGCACTCTCACTTTTTAAAAAATCCGTAGTTGAAACATTATTAGTTTGTTTGTTTTTTAATTAATTTTTGAAATGTGTCCAACAATTCTCAGACATGCTGTATTATACAACATTATGCAATTTTGCGGCACTTTGTTCAATACTATATAATTTTGTACTATATCCTTGTGCTACAAAATTAAGCAGGAATATCGAAAAATATGATTCCCCTCTTTCTTTTCTTGAGATTCATTAAGAAATGGAGCAAACAATAGGTCAGGAGTATACAAGGGACATCCATTCGTTATTTGGTGACGTACGATGCGGATGGCAGATTGGATTGTGCAGATGGCAGATTGGGTTGTGCAGATGGCAGATTGGGTTGTGCAGATGGCACATGTGCTGTACCTGCAGAAAGATCGGGTCATCAGATCATTCTGTTCCCGGCAGATATGAAGAATATGTGTGTTTTGCAATCGTGGCCTAGGGAGGAAGTGGGAATTCTGCCGCGGTATGGATGGGCCCGTGGGACGCCTCGATCTGATATCTATAGCCGGTTTGTGAAAGTATATGATCCAAGTGTCATACCACAACAAATGGTACTTGTAGTTTGTTAAGAATCTTTATCATGTACGGGCACAGCAAGACCCTAACGGACGTCAACAGCTACTGGAGAGGAGAATATCAGAGTAGCGGAGAACTGAGGTTTGGTACCAGATGAAGGAGATAAGACAGCAGGGAAGCAGTTCTTATGTATTCAGGACATGTAACTGAAGTTTGGTACCAGATGAAGAAGATAAGACAGCAGGAAGCAGTTCTTACGTATGCAGGACATGGACATATTTTTGTCATCAGAAGTTTTCAACCTTGTTGGCCATTATGACAAAGCATCAATGTGCTTGGTGATTATGTAGAAAAATAAAGCTTTCCAACTTCTTTTCGTATCTTGATTGTAGTTAAGTTATACTTGCAAAATTATTTAGTTATTTAGTTAGCGGAGACCTGTACTTAAATTTAATAAATAGATGGAGTCAAATATGTCATCTGGAATACGATCTGTGTGATTTCATTAAAACTGAAACTGTTACAGGTTTCTTCTTGGTGGTTGCTGTGGCAGCCCTTGTGTTGATGATCCACTGGACGAAAGTGAAGATGTGGCTGTTTGCGCATGGGGTGACCTGCTTCCATGAGTATGGCGTCATTCGGAACAAAGAGGCTGAAAACCTTCTGCGGATGAATGGGCTGGAAAATCAACAGCGGTGAGTCATCTTCGAATATGTGAAATTTCATATTAATAAAAGAGGTGTATAAAGCTCGTATGCAGTTCAAAATTATTGCCAATTTGCCAGTATAAAGCACGAAAAGAATGCGTAAAAAACATTAGAAAGCTTGATGTATACAGTGTTGTTATAATTAAAGGTCGCATATTCAGAAGGCTTTAGATCTAGTTCTATAGCTCCAAACCAAACAAAATTCCACTAGTATACGGTATAAATAATGCGCTTAATTAAAACTGGAAAAGAAAAAGGAAGAAAAACAAAAAATGTTAAAATTTTCGTCAATAAGTGGCGTTGCGCCAGAATCTGAAGTGATCATTACAGATTTTTTTTATTACAGAAAATTTTAAGGGTTTTTTTTTAATGAGTCTAGCTAAAAACGCTGCAAAATTCGGCTCTGAACGTAGTCTTTTTCTCGTTCAAAATTCTGTTTTACGCACATTTTCTTTCTTTCTTTTTCTTTTGGTTTTTACAGAGAGCATTACTTGTACTACATCCTACTGAAATTTAGAAGAAAAAATGCGTAAAAGCGGTATTTTGAACGCAAAAATACTTTACGTTCAGCATTGAATTTTGGCAGCATTTTTAGTCAACCTAAAAAAAAATCATGAATTTTTAAATTTTGCTTCAATAATAAAATATTCTGCAACTATCTCCTCAGGTATTCGCACAACTCCACTCATTGATGGAAATTTGAACCTCTTTTCTTCTTCTGATTTATACTTATAGTTTTATTTATAAAATTCAATAATGACTCTCGTTCAATAATGACGCAGACAAAAGGGGCGGGGTTATTTTAGCTCCTCCCAGCGTTACCGAAATTTCTGGACAATTCTATTATAGATTTTATCAAATCTTTTTTCAGTAATTAATTTTTTCGATTTTTTTAATGTCCTCCTTCCCCCTTAAATAATTCTCCTCGTGAATTGAAAATCACTTATTATGGATAACAGAGCCAGCTTAACCGTGCTCCGCTGATTCAGTGAAAACTTGCGCCATCACATCAGAGTTATTGAATTTAAATACAGATTTTATGTTTTTATAAGAAAACATACAAACAGAATTTAATTCGTGCAGTGAGGGGACAGTTCCAACTAAGAGAGTTTTGGTCAAATAGAAAAAAAAAACGCTCACTTACTAAAAGTAACCAGATTTGTCTACTTATAACTCCTTATGAGACATTCCTGAAAGTCTTCCTTAACTAAGATTCGTGAATTATATTTAAGAGTATAGAGTAAACCACCTTCTATACGTCTTTCAAGGTTCTGACATAAAACGACGTATAAATGAGAAGACGTATAATCGGGAATATGCCACTGTAATACATGAAAGACATAAAGATGCTAATAAACAACTTTGATTGTTAAAAATTTAATGCTATTAATACAAATTCATTTAAAAGTAGTAATTTTTAAGATAATACTATAGTGTATTTACTAAATAGTAATAAAACAATAATTAAATTTCAAAATTAAGCATTTATCTTAAAAGTGAGAAAATCACACCTTTATTATACACCTTGAATATTAATTATGCATTTCTAATTTTGTAGTATTTATATGTAGGCGTTTATATTTTTTTTAAAAACCTCTTATCGTTGTCTGACGGGCTGATTGCCTATGAGCATTAAGCACAGCATCATGAATCGAATTAAGTTCTTTGAATGTTTTTTCATTAGACTAACAAAGTAAGTTCGAAATTTTTCTATGGAGTCCATTGGTATTTAAAAGAAGGGTCTTCGTCATGTAATCACTCCTGCGTTCTTGGAAAAGTTTCCCCTTAACCTGTAATGGTAACGTTAGTCAAATGGAACCCTTTTCCCTTTCAAACTGCGAAGTCTACGCCCAGATAGCAAAGAAAGCTTGTGTAAAAGGTTTTGGAAACCTTGTCGTCAGCAAGGGTAAAGGGTTGTCACAAAGGTTTCCATGAGAAGGGTAGGCAGCGGAATGGTTCTCTAGTCAACAAGAAACAAGGTTTTTAGTAAGATGTTTTCCCCAAGCGTTTTTCAGGCCTTTCAGAAGGTTGTTAAGAGCCCTCCTTCGGCGGACAAAATAGAACCCCCTTCGAAGCCGTACTCCTACAGAGGGATCCACACCCCTTTTATTATCTCCCTTCTTCTTACGTCATCTTAGAGTTATCTGGAATGTCAATTAGGGATCTTAATTAATCAAAGCTTAGTTATTAATTAATTTGATTAATCTAATTTTTAATTGGACTTACTTGTACGATTTCGTTGTAGATTCTGACGAAATATCAAATTCCTTCGAACCCGCGTTCATAGAGTAGGAAGGCAAGCACAATTACCACTATATCGGACGGGGCTGCACACGATGGGACAGGTGGTTCATAAAAGGCTTTCCTACGTCAATTTTGCGGGAATGGTTCCCGAAACGGTTTGCGCGGATGTGCTTTAGCGGACAGCCTATGGAAAGTGAAAAATGGCAACCTTTCTTCAACCTTCTTTGCTATCTGCGGGAGTAACGTTACCATTCCAGGGTTCAATAAGAGCTAAGAAATAAAGACCGAGGCAGAAAATTTGTGAATTTTAAGAAGTGGATAAACGAAGTATAACGAGGGATGGCGACAGTGTGGGATCGGGGGGCAGGCCCCCCTGTCGAGGATGCCGACCCCCTGGTCGTTTTACATTTTTGTTCACGCAAAGGAGAATTCAACTAGTAGATAAATAAAGATCTGGCGAAAATTCGAGAAGGTCATCATTACGCCTCTCCCCAGCAGGTAGTGCCCCCCCCCATCAAGCAGACCGTGCCCCTCGTCGGGCGGACTCTAACACCACTCCTGCGTAAAACTGAAGCTTTACCTCGTATAAGCAAAGGTCTTTATCTTTACAGTGTTAAAGCTCTTGAATGAATCGGGACTGCGATGAAACGGCGTATAAATGAGAAACTTATAAAGGATGCTTAACTGTAAAATTTTTCTATTGCGACAATTGAGATATGAGATCCGTAATTGATGTTCCAAATCTTCATTAACTGAGATCCTGGAGCTGTATTTATATAACACTGAAGCGGTGATGATGTAAATAATGAAGTATATTTTCCATTTTCTTGAAATAGAGAAAGAGGAGCAGAAGTCCTCGTCAGTTTCCCACTCCCAGATGAGATTTATTTCTGGCAAGAACACCTTGCGGTTGGAGCAGAGCACACGACGGTGGTGGTTCTTCAGGTAATTTTATCATACCCATTCTCTGATCTACTACACAGCTATAACTGCTTGCAATTTTACAGATTTATTTGCATATCTTTCTGATTCAAAAAAAGAAGTGACTTTCAAACACATTTTCTACACGCCTGTATTTAAATTGTCTTTTTCATGTTTGCAAAGATGGAATTTTGTTATCGATTTTTCACTCAGATTCTGGTGTGCTAGGTTTGAAATTTTCTATTCTGTGTGTTCTCGGTGACAATAGAATATTTTAATATTACCGTAATAAATTGCTTAATTTTATTTAGTTTTAATTCAATAGCGAGAGGCGCCATATCGGTAGTGAATTTGAGAAAACTGATTTTATGATTCCATCATAATTATAATAACGTATTTTAATTCCATACGAGAGGCGCCATCTGGTAGTGAATTTGAGAAACTGATTTTATGATTCCATCATAATTATAATAACGTATTTATTCCATACGAGGCGCCATCTGGTAGTGAATTTGAGAAAACTGATTTATGATTCATCATAATTATAATAACGTATTTTAATTCCATAAAGCTATCTGGTAGTGAATTTGAGAAAACTGATTTATGATTCCATCATAATTATAATAACGTATTTTAATTCCCACATGAGAGGCGCATCTGTAGTGAATTTGAGAAAACTGATTGATGATTCCATCATAATTATAAACGTATTTTAATTCCATACGAGGGCCATCTGGTAGTGAATTTGAGAAAACTGATTTGAATTCCATATACAATTATAATAACGTATTTTAATTCCATACGAGAGGCGCTATCTGGTAGTAATTGGAGAAATGATTTTATGATTCCACTAATTATAATAACGTATTTTAATTCCATACGAGGCGCCATCTGGTAGAATTTGAGAAAACTGATTTTATGATTCCATCATATAATAATGTAATGAAATATATAAAGAAAAAAAAGTAGAAAATAATAAACGTTTTTCAAAAAAGCAACTTTTCATGGTACTAAAATGTAGAAAATAATTTCTTTAATAAAAGAATATAGATGTATCAAAGAAAAATCAAACGAACGAGGGACTGAAAACAATACTATCACCCTATATCGCAGATAATTTACGATATTGCTACAATATCGGAATACCGCAGAACATCGTAAAGATATCATGTGAATATTGTAGAATATCTTGTGCTAATAAGGAAGAAAGTTAAGTCACAATGAATATCAAAGAAAGAAAATTTAATCATTAAGAATTTCAATTAAATTATATTATGAATGTGATTAAAAATTTGAATTTATATTTTATATATTATATCATTATTTAATTTCTGCTTTGATCCAGATTTTTGATAAAAAAATTAGTAGAAAACAAGAAATTGACTAGTTGTTTCTAATTACACAGTGAGGCTATTGGGAACTAAATCCAAAATAAGCATTTTCAGATAAAACAATTTTTTTATCTATCAAAAATTGATTTCTTAGAGACTGTTATCCAAACAAGCTGTTCATTCAATTTTTTCACTGCAAATTATTGTTTTCAGATAATGAGCCCAAAATTCATGAAAATGATTTTAGTATAGGATTTTTACATGTTTTAAACCGTCATACGTCCGATTTATATTGGACAAGTCATTATCGGAAAACTTGTCGGGTGATTAGCGTCTGAGAGCATTTCGCAGCAGTTAGGCAGTACTACATACCTCCCGTCTAGCTGCGATGTCCGACAAGTTAATACTCGGAGAGAAATCGAACAGACGAAGGTATGTGTCTCACCACCACTACCTTTCACTTTCTCGTATCGAAGTCTACAAAGAGAAAGTATTGCACCGTCAAAAAATTGAACTCGAGATTTTGGCGAATTCCACGTTTGACCTCACGAGTCCGAAACACAATTTGGGAATTATGTCTGTCTGTCTGGAACACGATAACTGAAAAACTGTTGAGCTAAGGGGATGAAATTTGGTATGTGGTCTTTAAATGTAATTGTCGATTTCTAAATTTTGGACAAATTCTGTCCACGGGAAGTCTGTATGTCCGTTGTCATGTGAACACTATAACTCAAAAAACTCTAATAGCTAGATGTATAAAATTTGGTAACAGTTTTATCGTCGCGAATGTAGGTCCGTATAAAATTTTTTGCCAAATCCGTCCAAGGTTGACTGTTGATGGTCTGTATAATCGCATACTTGTAAAAATTATATATCATAGGTATAAGATAAACTTGGTATACAGATGCTAACATTAATTATAGATCTGTGCCCAAATTTCGTTTAATCGGTTAAAAAAGAGGCGTTCAAAACTGCATATTCAATTTTTTAAATCCGATCTTTCGCGCATGCGTACGGTATCAATCTGTGCACGCGGAAGGATTACGTCACTTTGTCCTCGAGTCGGCAAGAGGAAATCGGTACGCATCTCTTGAATTTGATTCTTACCTAAATATTGTCTGATAGTCATTGATCCTTTGTTATAGTAGGTTCGATTTTTTATCCAGGCGGGGAGGGAAACAACCTTTTGGGAAGTGTAGAGAAAGTTTAGGGAGACAACTCCCGCTGGTTTCTGGAAATTTTTTTATATTATTATTATTTCATCTTAGCTGCCGAAAACTAAGAATTATTAAAAGCAATAGTGTCCGGAAAGAGTAAGTTTGCACAAATTTTTAAATTTTGTGTTCACCCCTATACTCCCGGGTAGTTTTAGATGCTTAAATTTTTGCCCTGCTACTTTCAACCCAATCTCCGCCACTGTGCTACCAACTGCTATCAATCTACTCAAGCCGCTATTTCTCCGGCAGTTTGTATCACTAATGCCTTGTCCGACACAAATCGCATGTGTAGGGGCTTTGACGTTTTTTCCAATTTTGAATCGGATTGTTCAATGGGAACAGATCCAAAATGCTACTGATCTGTTTCGAAGGTCCGAATGCATACTGAAGTCGAGGGGAGAATAGTCTGCTGGTTCCTATCAAAACATGAATAATGTACCGTTGAATATTATTAAACTTATTTTGATCTTTGTGTGAGAAACTGAACATAACTTTATTATATTTTTTTCAGGAACAGCCTGTAGATAGACTTTCTACAGACCGATGTCTCTAACAGCTCAAAGCAAACTACCAATGTAAGAATAAAGAAGCGAAGTGAAAAAAACCTCGCAAAATATCTCTTATTGACTAGTTATTGTTTTTAAATGACATTGTCTTCTTCTACATATGGATACCATTTACTGAACTCTGAAGGAAAGTTTATCGAACTTTGAAGAGAAAAAAAATACAAAATATGTCATAAAGCATGTCTAGTTATTTTTTAAATGACATTGTCTTCTGCTGATAGGATACCCTTACTGAACTCTGAAGGAAAGTTTATTGAACTTTGAAGAGGAAAAGTGATACAAAATAAGTCAAAAGCATGACTATTATTGTTTTTAAATGACATTGTCTTCTGCACATATGGATACCCTTTTACTGAACTCTGAAGGAAAGTTTATTGAACTTAAGAGAAAGACAAACAATGTCACAGCTACGAAGTTATTGTTTAAATGACATTGTCTTCTGCAGATACGATAACCATTACTGAATCTGAAGGAAAGTTTATTGAACTTTTAAGAGGAAAAAAACATACGAAATATGTCATAAAAGCGTGACTATTATTTTAAATGACATTGTCTTCTTGCGATATGGATACCTTTACTGAACTCTCAGAAAAGTTTATGAACTTCTGAAGAGAAAAAAACATAAAAATATGTCATAAAAGCATGACTAGTTATTATTTTTTAAATGACATTGTCTTCGTGCGAAGGATACCCTTTACTAACTCTAAGAAAGTTTATCTGAACTTGAAAGAAAACATAATGAAATATGCTCATAAAGCGTGACTAGTTATTATTTTTTAAATGACATTGTTTTCTGCTGTGATACGATACTCTTACCTCTGAAGAAAAAGTATCGAACTTGAAGAGAAAAAAACACAAAAATGTCATAAATACATGACTAGTTGTTATTTTTTAATATGACATTTGTCTTCTGCAGATACGGATACTTTACTGAAGTCTGAAGGAAATGATCGAACTTTTGAAGAGAAAAAAAACATAAAATATGTCATAAAGCATGACTAGGTTTTATTTTTAAATGACATTGTCTTCTGTAGATACGGACTTTACTGAACTTGAAGAAAGTTGATCGAACTTTAAGAGGAAAAAACATACAAAATATGCCTGCAAAGCATGACTAGTTATTATTTTTAAATGACATTGTCTTCTGCAAATACAGATACCCTTTATTGAGCTTTGAAGGTATAGTGTAAATTAGTGAGATCAACTTTATGAATGATTTACCTGTATTCACCTTTCGTATATATATAATATATATTCTTGACTGCTACATGACAAATTGTTCTGGTGATAAGTAAATAGGAAAGAATATCCTGGATTAGAAAGAAATCAGTTTGTTCTTGGGTGAAATAAACTGTTAAGCCATGAACTAGGAAAGTATTTGTTTATTACAAAACAGTATATGGTCAATAGAATGTTTATACTACATTGCCCAGTGATGCATATAAACGACTCATATTTTGCTTATAATCAAAAATTACTCTGTTCTAAGTAAGAACTGAGTCCTGATTCAAGCAAGCCATTTTCCTACCCCATATACATTTTTACTTGTATAACGTGCCATTTTCGTATATTATTCCCATATATAATAATTGTCATTAAAAAAATATTTTGCTGCATTGTAAGAGTCCCATTACATAAATGTTTTCTGTACTGGGAAAATATGTATGATATTATTTTACATGTTATACATTATTGTGCTACATCCTGACGGCTTATTTTTGCGCCAGAAATTTCAAATTTTAATAAATACTCTAGTCCAGCGACGTCACTGCGCTTCTAAGAGAATAAAGGCTAGATTATTTGTATAATTTGTAGAAAAGATAGAAATTAGTATATTCTTGAATAACCATTTAAATACGTAGCCATTTTTTATCCCGATCAGAGGACAGTGATATGCGCAAGACAGCGTACTTTGCGATATGCATGTTGAACTCCAAATGAAAAGTAATACTTAATCTCTCATTTGTTTAAGTTAACTGATCGTTACCGTCTTATTTGGTTCTTTATTTCCATGAATGTTAGATTCCACATAAGAAGTTGCTGATACCTTTATAAGAAAGGCAATCGCCGTATTATACGTAAAGCCGTTAACGTTTGTTCAGTATACGCCTTTAGTACCGCCTTCTGAACGTTACTGCGTGGAAAACGCATAACTTTATCTTAGCTTTTCCTTTCTTACGTCGTGCAGTTGTTAGGTATAGGTGCGTTGAGAGCTTTAAGCGTTATTCTTCCGTCATTTGACAGCAATCTGTACGGCATTGCGCGTCATTATCGAAGTAAGCGCTATTGTAGTTATTATCGTTTTGATGCCACGTTTAATGCTTATGCTTTATTGTAATGCTCTTAATGCGTTATTGTGTTATGCGTTTTTTGATGCGGGTCTGTTTTAATGCAGTAGGCCAGGCGTTTGATGCTAATGTTTTAATGCGTTATTGTGTTATGCGTTTTGATGCTAATGTTTTATGCGTCAAATTATGCAGTTAACTCTTTGGAAAAGTGTCTTGTATGTGTCAATCGTTTCATAGTCTATGTGTTGTTCCATGCATTTGAAACTAACTGTATTGTGAATTTTTTTTTTTTAACTTTTCTGCTTATACTCGAATTTTAAATTTTGCTGTTAATTGAGTTATAACCATACATGACTTCAGAATTACATTTAAAGATGTATTCCAAATTTATGTTTTTAATATTGAAATCGAAATATTAGCATTTAGTAAAAATATAACATTAGTATAGAAATGTTTAATATTCATAATAATATTAGAATATTAAAATTTCCAATTTAAGTATAGAATTCTTGAAAATTCTTTTTATATTTATGTATGAAGACAATTTGTGTGCAAATACACTTCTAAATAATAATCCTTTTTTTTGGGGTGGGGTAGCTTTCTGGAAAGATACTTATTGCATTTATGCATCATAAAAAATGAATTCTATTTATGTGCAGTTGTTATTATATTTAAAAAATGTTATTATATGCTGTTACTGTTCTATTGTTCGTGTTTGAAAGTGGCGAATATGAGAAAATTCTTCATATTCGGAAGATAATTCAAGATATAGTGGAACTCTGTTAATTTGAACTTTTTAATTCGAATTCGCCGTTAATTCGAGCTTTTTCTCTGGTTTTTTCAATTTCCTATTAATATAATGTTAAAATACCGTCTGTAATTCAGATTTATTTGGCTAAATTCGAACTAAAAATTGTTAAATATTGTTTTTATTTCTTTTTTAAGTCCCCTAAGTCAACTTAACTGCTTATAATGCATTCAATAAAAATTTCCTCAATTTTTTTTTTAAATATACATTAGAGTCATTAGTTGTACTATTTATTTTGAAGTTTCATTGTCCAATTTTTGTATAAGAAATACTGAATGTTTTTATTAAAATTATTTATTTCTTGAAATTATATTTAAAATCATTAAAAATTCTAATTATAATTGTTATTACTTTATTTATAAAATTTAATTATTTTTTGAAATTATTATTTTTAAATCATCAAAAATTTTAATTATAATTATTATTACGTTATTAAAATTACTTAGCGCTTTTATCCTTTATGTATTATTTATTAATACTGTTATATATGAAAAATAAATCTTTACTGACATTTCAGTTCAAAAATTGGCGTTTTCTTTTGCTCTTCTCATTTTTAAATTAAGGTGTTTCTTTTATTTAATATTGAATTTTTATTGTGATCCCGTCAGCTTCGAGGTACTCAAATTCTACTGTACGACTATTTTATTTCCTGCTTTCAGTGTATTAAATGCCACTGTTTAGAAACCTTTTTATGTTAACGTTGAATCGAATATGCCTAGAAGAATTCTTAAGCTTTTAGTAATTATTCTTAATGTTTTCGAAATAAAAATGAATTGAATTTGTAGTGATAAGCGAAAGTTTTTGAAGTTTTGTATGTTCATTATCTATCCGTCCACTTGGGACAATATTTAAGACTCTGGTTTCTTCAAAGATATTTCGTTACATATAAAATCCCAGCTTTCTGCCCAACTGAAACCTGACATTGTTTAAAAAGTTATGACTGAACAATAAGTTCCCAACAGCATATAGTAATTCTAGAAAATTTTAAATTTTTAATCCGAGTATTAACCATTAAGCCATTAATTTTAATAGTTTAAACCATAACCATAAATTAATTATCTATAATTGCGACACTTTTATACGATATATACTCGCATTGGTATTGAAATCAATTTATTAATTACTTAAATGTAACTTAAAGCATTTATTGTGGGTAGGTTTTATGCCAACTTGTATACTTGCATTTTAAAAAATAGTAATATTTTTTTGTTTTTGTTGTTGTTTTTAAGCATATCGCTAGTACGCGTTTTTATTCTATGTAAATGAAAATTTATATGCTTATCGTTGTTTCTGTGTGTGTCCGATAAATAAACTATAACAGTTTTGTCACATGTCTTGCTTCTTTTCTTCCTTCTTCTGTCCCAAGCTCACAGACACCAAAGCGAAATCCTTTTTTTTTCTCCTTGCTTTCGGGAGGTAGGCTTGGTTATTTGTCTAACACTAATTTGCTTCAAGATTTGCAGAATATTGTGCAAAAGTGCGCAATATTTTGAAGTGTTATACTGTAAATTTTCGTGCATTTGTGAATTAAGTGGGATCAAAAATATTATTGACATTTTTACGTCGAAATACCAATTGGATATGATTTCGACGATGCACGAGGATCATACGGATTTTGTGAATTCAAAGGCTCTTAACCTCCGTTCACTGTTGTTGCTGAAAGGTAAGATACGTTACATTTTCCAACTTAACTTAACGATTTAATTTTCTGCCAGTGAAAGGTTCAAATTTTTTAGAATGGTACTTCAACAATTCATGAAAAATTAACTTTGGGGCCATTCAAATATTACGTAAGCATGTTTTGGTATTTTTTGACCCCCTCCCCCCCTTGTCAGAAAAAATAAGCAAATCGCAAACCCCCCTTCTTATAATTACGTAAGCAGACGGCAGCCCCCCCCCCCACGTTCTTTTTTTTTTACAAAACGTATAACATTAATAATCTAATTTTAAAAAATTTAGGACTTAATTCAAATAAAAGACTCTAACTCGGCTTAAAATGGGAAAAATATGTAAGTTTAATTTACTTACAATTTCAAGTTTAAGCTTACAAAAATCAAGTTTAAGCTTACAAAAATCAAGTTTAATTTTCTTTTGCTAAATTTAACTTTTTTTCAAATTTATTTTTTTTAAATTAAATTATTTGTGCAAGTTACAAGAGATTTTCTGAAATAAAGTGATTTTAATGTCTTACGTAAGCATCACTCATACTCCCCCTCCCCCCTTGTCAGCAAAAATAAGCAAATCGCAAACCCCCTCCCCCCCCTTGGGTGCTTACGTAATATTTTAACGGCCCCTTGCCGCTCGTTTCAGAAACCTGCGTCTGTCACTTTTGGGCGATTTTATTCCAAAGAGGGGTGATACGCAGTGACTAAAGAAGAGCGCTTTTCCGTAGTTTTGTGTAAACAATGGTCTAGTCGCAAAATAAGCAGTGCCGGAAAGCTATAACCCCTGGTTGACGAAAATCGCACTGTTTTAAGGAAGTTTTTACATTTTTTTTCTCGTTTATTTCTCGTAAAAAAATATATTAACGGCGTTCCGGATTTACTGCACCAGTGTATGTGAGGGGAGTTTTTTTTTTTATCTGTTCCTTTCCGATATCATTATTAATTTTCTTTTTGAATCGTACTATCTTGTAATAAATTGAAATGAATGTACTGTCTGTCCGCCGCGAGAACTATCGCCGCCGAATTGTCTAGTTAACGACTGTCGCTATAGCAACTGGTTATGCTAGTGAAGATCCATTTCGACTCCAACGGAAGTCGGTGTTAGGAAATTCTGCATTTTAAGCTACGAAGCTTGCATTTTTTCTAAATTGTCTCTCGTATCCTTACTCTAAGATTCAAAGCATTCTTTCTTTAAGATTTTTACGTCATTTATTTGAGATAGTCACTTCACATGACATCCATATTGACGCTGTCTATTCGATTCCCGTAGCTGATATGTAGATCTACTGATTATTAGCAGAGTATATATGCTTGTCTCTACTATGTCATTAAATGGGGTACGGTCTGTAGGTCATCTAAGCATTCTCTCCTCGGAGAGACATCAGTGCTATGTAAGCTGCTGCTGGTACTGTACCTATAAGATGTAGGACAAGTATCACCCCTGTAAAATGGAAATATGGTAATCTGTAAATATGTTCCTAAATGTTGTCGTCCAAATAAATGTCTCTTTTAACTTATATGTTTAGTCGTTCCTGAAATAATAAGAAACTCTATCTCATAGAAATTCCACTGCCAAAAGCCAGGACGCTTTTAGCTTATTATCCAGCAGCTTTTCATAACCAGCGTTACTCAAGCTGCCTGTCTCTACTACAAGGATTATAGTTTTTACGAATTTGAATAAGAATGAGACTAACAAGTGATATTGGAAAATTCGCTTCCTGTGCCTAACAGTCGGAATCTTTTTTTTCTTGGCGCTAGTTTGGGGCGGAACACATTTGAATGAACTTCTGTCTACTAGAAACGGATTCTTCTACGGACGATAATCTGTTTCTATAGCGACCGCCGTAAACTAGGCAATTTGGTGGCGGACAGACAGTAATGTTTCTGTATAAGGCTTTTAATAAAAAATAAGCATTTCCTCCTTCTTTCATCTCACCCCTGTTTTTGTAAAATCAAAAGCGCCTGGCGCATGCCCAATAGCACGAACGTTTTTTTAAACCTGAAAATAGACAGTACTGATGATAGTAAGCTTGGTTTAAAACAACGGATTTTAATTGTGCGATTCAGTTTCGCTTTTCGCTAGTCCGGAAGGAACAAAAGCCGCTCTTGAGGTTTGTAACCAATTGAAGGAGGGAGCTGCTAGGGCTAGTGTTCCTTAGACATCGATAGACTATCGAAGCCGAGTCGATGGTATCGGGTTTTCGCAACTATCGACTGAAGCAATCCGAGGTCTAATCTGGAGTGAACACTTAAAAGCAGATACTGCATTATTCATGGCTGATGATATTGCTCCTAGCTATCTACGTACTCACTGGCAAGATTCGAAAACAAGGTGCTCCGCCGTCGCAAACTCTTTTGGCGAGCAGCCATCATAATAGTCTTAACCAAATTTGGCAGGTTATCGTTGCAAAAACTTTCAGTTCGCCGAAAATTAGAAGACGGCACCGTATTTTCGAGTACATTTCAATTATTATTGGCAATACGCATTTTTGGAATAAAAAGATTCCAAATATATATATTGCCGAAAACAATTCAAGTTTCTACATTTTAAAAACCAAAAATTAAAATCGAAAATTCGAATACATATGCATACGTTGGCAGTGAACTATCACCTCAAAACACCTTTACGAAAATAAAAATAATATTGACCGATCTTAATTAGCTACAATATGTGACTTTAAATAAATTTAAACTTACGAATGATCTCGAACACTTTACTGGTCGATTCGTTCTTTATATCAAGATATTCCTTCACCTGAAATAATTTAACAAAATCTTCAAACGATTAATAAAATTTCTTAGGAGCACTCTCTTTTCGCCGTTTATCGTTTGAAGTCAGAAATGCAAATGTCAAAAAGCATCGATTTACCTTCGATTGTTAGGATGGTAACAATATTCTTTTTACTATTGAAACGCTTGTGTGTTGATCTAAACAGACACGAAACAGAGCACGCCTTCAAGATAGTGATTGTGTAATTCATTTTAAACAATATTGTTTGCGGATATTGTTTAAATTTTCAGAAATGTCGCGTTCGATATTAGGCTCAAGAAATGTACTATAAGATAGTTTGGGTATATAAAAGATTGGTTGAAATAAAGTCTAGACGCAAACTTCTAAACATCGACTTGGAAAATTGAGAATACACTAATATTTTCAATAAAATTCAAATATAGAATGAAAATAAAGCATTAAATGAATGATCTCCTTAGGGGAACAAACAGAAAATATCAAATCATGTAAATATCAAATTGCAACTTCATGTAAATGTGGACAAGTGTTTTATTGTGTATGTTGTGTTCAGTAATTTCAAAGAATACCTAGCTATTTTAAGAAAAAAAAATGAAGTTAACTGAAGTGTGTAACACAATTGGGTATTCTCTATCTACTTCTCCCCTAGTTACTCTAAAAGCTGACTAATTACTCACAATTATTTTGTTGAATAAAAACCGTTATTTTCAATTGTAAGCAAAGAACTGGTTTTGTTTTCCACATCAAGCTTATTTGGTAAAAAATTGAGCAGATGTCCGGGATCAGCCGGAAAAGTCCCAATTTTTGAAATTTTTTTTAGAATTCATCCCAATTCTTAATCTATAAGCACTTAATATTAATCAATTGGAGAGTTCTCCCTTCGACATTCTTGAGTATTGACACAATATGGCTCGTTTCAAGCTTCCTATAGAGTAACGCAACGAAGACAACCCAGTTAGCACAAGATATTTTAAACTAAACTATTTATGACTAAACTTTTAAAAAACTGCTCTCCTATGTACCCCCAGGGCCGCGGTGGCCTAGTGGTAGGGTCCTGGCTTTGGGGCCGGATGGTTCCAGGTTCGAAACCCGATTGGAAGTTTGGGGGGGGGGTTCCAGCTCAGGTGTCGTCCTCGTCATCTGACCTTGGTTCAAAATTACGAGGTACGTCCCAAAATAGCTCTCGCGTTGCTTCAAAAAGGGACGTTAAAATAACTAAAACTAAAAACTCTTATGTGCCCGTTTCTAACCTTTAAAATTTGTTCTATAATATTTGATAGATGTAATTCCAACGGTCAGTCCAAGAGACAGACACACACTCATTAGATTTTCTTAGTAGCACAGATAGAGATAAAACATATCGTGCACAACTTAAAATCTGTGATGAGGAAAAAATGATAATAAATTTTGAGAAGTAAGGCTTACATTTAAAACTCTCTAGTAAAGTTTACACAAAATATTCTTTTATCTTTCAACAAATACTGTTCAAATCGGTGTAAATCAGTATAAAGACTGAAGGAAAAATAATTCGAAGATTAATATTGGAATCAAAATTTTATTTATAATTAATTAGTAAAACACACACACACACATGGATTGTTTTATTAAAATTCTTTATAAAATCTTTCCTTCTTTAACCGTAAAAATTACAAGTCCTTATGTAAGCAAGCTAGCTTGGAAAGATATACGGTGCCTCCTCTTAAGGGTCACTGTGTCTGGCTGTCATTCCTTTGTACGAGGATGGCCAAGAAAGAAAGATGGTTAAGAGTACAAATAAAAGCGATAATTACTGCCCTCAGTACGGTAAACTCAGAGGGGAAAAATAGATTGGAAAACTAAGCGATTGCAAGAAACAGAATGATGATGGGAAAGTGATTGTATCAATTAATATACATGCGGGTAAATGTATCTGTAGTTGGTATCTAGAATATCGCGTACCCAAATTTTAATCATAGTCGACTCGATTTGGTACTCTGATATTTATGTGCAACTAAGGAAGGGGGACGATACTTGTAAGTTGAAAGAAGGGATTTTTAATGTTCATACACGGAAAGGCTTTAAACACTTTTTCATTCCGTTTATTTGAATGAGTTAGAGCGACGAAACTATCCAACCGGGCATTGGAATTTGCTCATATATTATTAGCAGTAAAAGCATTCCATATCCCCCCCACACACGGCGGATTTCCGATTTTCTAGCCTCATCGCGAGGTCCCAATCTAGGCAGGTCCTTTGTTGTACCGCTACCCTCGCATCGAGGCCCCAAATTGGAATTGACGCATAAAGTGTTGGATTTTGAGTTCGTTGGAATTCCAGCTTTGCCAATTTCCATCGGTTTTTAAAACTGACTATTACTTTTTCCTTCCCATGTTCCAAAAATTCCATTTTGAAAGAGATGCGAATGGCCTGCTTTAAGACGGCCTTGGATGCAGAGCCGTCTCTACCAGTGGGCTAATTGATCTGTAGCCAAGGGATCTATCGATTCAAGGGCGCCAAAAACTTTATGGAACCAAAAAAATTAAATTATAGTTTTAAATATGTTGAAAACAAAAATACGATTTTAAGGCTTGTAGCTAAACATACGTCGATTTTGTAATGTTACACAATCATGTATATATTATACTATAAATTAAGATTCGTATTTTTGTATCAATTAAATAAATAATTTTTGTAATACTTTAAAAAATACAGTGTTTATATATGCTTTGTTATATTAATTTAAATAGCAAGTATATAATTAGATATTTGTATTTAATAAATACAAGATAATTGAAAGAATACTATTTTTATAATATAACCTTTAAACTCTACCGTATTTATAACCAGGGTGGGCGGAAACTGTCTTACAAAATCCTATTTTGAAAAGGCGTTGATTTTCAAATTGTAAGATTTAATCAGAGAATACGTGATTTTTTTTTCTTCACTTATTTTATTAAGTAGGTATATTCGTCCTGGGCTCAGAAATTTATTAAGATCCCCTTGCTTAGATGCGGAGCTGCCGACTTTAAGTGTCCCCTCCCCCCAGATCTTGGGGTTAGCTATTTCTTCCTTTGGAGTCGCATGAAAACGCTGTGTATAGGACACCATTGCTAGTTACGCCGAATGAGCTTCAGAAGCGCATTACCATCGCTTTTACGAGCGTGGAAAATGACACGCGCCATCTCTAGGAGAATTAACATCCGATTCTTGCATGAAACAGGGTTATGTATGATGAAAAAGAACTATATTCATTTGCACACACATAAATTCAAGCTCTTGTTGTAGACGCATGGCAAAAGATCCTCCAAAAAGCAACATGCAAACAGTTATCAACAAAGTACATTCAAACCAGCCTGTGTCCTGGACCAGCATCTTACAGGACAATGGAGACAGAATACGTGGGTTTCTTGTCCTCTCTTTTTTTCAGAACTATACCAGACATGACACAGGCTTGGAACAAAAAAAGCTGAACTTCGTAAATACGGAGTCGTATCAAACGTAAACACCGAGAAGTAAAATAAATATGATTAATTGGACAATAAATGAATAAATTTATGCAAGAAGTGCCTGAGATATTAAAAATATTGTAGAATTATTTAAAAGAAAATTAATAGGTGAAAAATGAGTTAAGCATAAAAGTGCGAGTAAAACTATGGTAAAAATTATCTCACTAAAAAATATGGCCATGTAAAAACTGTTTTTGATTATACATAATTATTCAGACTTTTGTTTCTCATTTTTGAGCTAACAGTTGAAGTTTTCTTTTATGCTCAGTCTGCTATTTTTCCTCCGTTTTCTAAATTTTGTTCTCTTTCTTTGATTTTTTTTTTCATTTTTTCTCATAGCTATTTTCGTACTATTAAGTTCCTCTAGTTACTATCAATGGCATCACGCAAAAAATCTTTTTCTAAAATATTCAAAGCGCACTGGTTTTGCTCATCATTTGTATTTAACACTCTAAATTGAAGAATATGTTTTATATACATTCTTCCTGATCTTTTATCTATCAAATCTGACATTATTTGAATGCATATGGCGCAAGTTTTTTGTTTGCGAGCAACCCCCCAACACATTAACAAAATTTTAATGCAGATTTGCATCGATCTCAAGAATGATTAAATTCGATGTCGAAAAAGCGGAAATCCGCGTTTCCGCGGAAAAGTGTCATGTCTGCTATACACGATGAGGGATCAAAGAAAAATAATATTCCACTAGCCCACTGAGTTAGAAAGAGTTTCTCGTTTAAAATAGTAAGATAAATTCAGCTCACTCTTCTCGAAAGTGAAAGCAAAGTTGCCACTTGGGATGCGATTGCGTTTCTCGGTCGGTGGCCTTGGAAGTGACGAGAGATGGGAGTTTCGGTTTCGAGCGAAGTGGCAGAAGAACACACGAAAGCATGTGTTGGCCTCCAGAGAGAGAGAGCAACAAAATTATACTTCTTCAGTCAGTTCTGAAGGTCACTTCTTCAGTCAGTCTTGGTCTGCTTTGGTGAGATGTGCACTCTGCCTGAGATTTGTCAAATTTTTTTTGAGCTTAAAGCTTGTTCGGTAATCTCCACGAATGGGATTACACAGAACTGTACCACATTCAAATAGTCACATGAGTACTTAAGAGAGTTAATTTGTTTGCATTATTAGCCCGATTTTATTACTTTCTGTTTTCGCAAGTTCATATCCAGCCTCAATTTAGCGCGCCTTTTATCGGTTCAGATATTCGGCTTTTTTTTAAAAAATTAATATATGATAGTTTGTTTAGAATATTTTTCTTCTTTTTTCATGAAAAATTATCGGTTGGTGTTCTTACTTTTTGTATGTTGAAATGCTGATTGTATGGTGTACGCAGAAGTTTCACTTTTCATAATAATTATAGAAACTAAGTAGTTTGAACGCGGAAGCTGAGAGAGACCATTACATCGCACTCACGTGAATGTTTTTGTAACCCATTTTTAAAATAAAGGTTTAAAGAGCAAAATTATCTGATAGTTTAGAACTAATAATTTCATCATTTTTGACTAATACAAAGTGCTACTTGATATACATATGAAGTATTTAAAAATTTTATAATATTATTGAGTTTTTTTCCCATTAGTATATGTGTCTTCAGAATTCTCTTTTATATATAATAAGAGTATTATAAATTTGAATTGACGTAATTTAAATTTTTAAATATTATAACTATTATTGATAAATTCCTAAAATCATAATTTAAATCAATTATTAAAAGATATTTATTACATCATTTCAGCTCAATGCCATCAAATAATTCAGAGTTTCAGCTCAATCAATTAGATGGCTTTTATTGATATAATTTCTGATGTTTTTAGAGATTTAATTATCCAGTAACAATAATCTTCAGCTGATAACTACAGTTTCAAAAGGAAATACTGAACAGATCTTTAAAGGCAGATTTGATATCGACCATTGCTATAATTCAATAATTTTAATTTGACATCCCTAAATATCTCTATGAATTCTTACATTTTAGAAGAAATTAAATTATTTTATAATAAAATGAACTGGTTTGTTCTTGGCAAAATAAGTTTCAATATATAATTATTTGATTTAAGCTTTATTAAATATCATTCAACGGGACATTATTTAGAATATTTATTGAAATATGAATCGTAAAAATAAGCTAATTTTTATTGAATATATATGCTACTGCATTCAATGCGTCTTTTCACAGCTTTTTCTTCTTTTAATTAAAAAAAACACATCTTATTATGAAAGATTTTAAAAAAATCTCTTTTATCATTAATTAAAATGTTTGGAAGCATGCATTCATATATGAGAGGATATTCTGGATAAATTGTTCCAAGAAGCATTTTTAATTAAACTTACTATACGTTTCATTCAATAAAAATATACATGCGTGTATTGAATATATGATACAAATCCTAATTTGTTAATTCAGTAGCATCGCGGTCGCAATGGAAATTAGATTTATCCAAAAAATTTTAACAAATGAAAACTGTCCCAAAATTTATATAGCAAGAGAGAACGAAAATTATCATTCTAAAAATGGCAAAAAAGATTTATTAACATTACTTAACAGTTTTAATGAATAATACATAATTAATAAAAGAGAATTTAACGAAGAAAGTAGTAATAGTTATAAGTGAGAAATTTCTAATAATAATTCTAATAAAGATAGAATCAAATTCAATAACTTGGAGTGAAAAATTTGCAAAATGAAAGTTTAAAATAAACGATAACATAATTTCTGCTTCCTTTTCATTGTTCAATAATTCAATTGTTTCATAATTCAAACATATTAGTAATAATATCTATAAATAAGTGAGCAATCTTAAAAAGGAATATATACAGGAAATTTCAACGATAAATCTTTAAAATAACTGATAACATACCATATGTTTATTTTACTATTGCATAAGCACTTCGGAATTAAAAATAGTTTTTCAAAATGTTTAAATATATAAAAGGGAATGACAAATTTATCATCTATGTGAGGAAGAATATTTATTTAAAATATTTAACCCTTTCAAAGACATGCCTGTTAGAATTAAAAATATGAAAATAATGTTATGAGTTATCAAAGTAAGAGTAATATAAATAAGTTAGCACCTAATCAAAGGAATATATATAGAAATTTACACGATAAATTTTAAATAATCGATAACATACCATATGCTTATTCTTTGATTCTGTGCATAAGCAAAATCTAAAATATCAATAGTTTTTCAAAATGTTCGTTAAATACAGTAAAAGGGATTGACAACGGCCATTCTAAATGTGACGAAGAATATGTATAACATTTAACCCTTTCAAAGACATATTCGTTACAATTAAAAGTCACTTTGAAAAATAATGTTAGATTTGTTATAACTAAAAGATATAAGAGTAATACCTGTAAACAAAAGTGAGTCTCAATAAAGGAATTTATGGGAAATATAATTGATAAATTTTAAAATAATCGATAAATACTATATGCTTATTTTGATTTCATGCATAAGCAAAATCTAAATATCAATAGTTTTTCAAAATGTTCGTTAAATACAGTAAAAGGATTGATACAGCCCATTCTAAATTGACGAGAATATGTATAACATTTAACCTTTCAAAGACATATTCGTTACAATTAAAAAGTCACTTTGAAAAATAATGTTATGATTATGAATTAAAGGATTAAGAGTAATACCTATAAATAAGTGAGCAATTTCAAAAAAGGACCATTTACGGGAAATATAATTCATAAATTTTTAAAATAATCGATAACATACCATATGCTTATTCTTTGATTTCATGCATAAGCAAAATCTAAAATATCAATAGTTTTTCAAAATGTTCGTTAAATACAGTAAAAGGGATTGACAACGGCCATTCTAAATGTGACGAAGAATATTTATTTACAACATTTAACCCTTTCAAAGACATATTCGTTAGAATTGTCACCTTTGAGATAATGTTATGATTGTTGTATTCAAAAAGATTAAGAGTATACCTATAAATAAGTGAGCATTAATAAAGGAATATGACAGCACTTTACTTGAGCATTATGGCAGGTCCTGGGATGCATTTCGAGTAAAGCCTAATCTCATGCGAGTTTTCTTCTTTTTCTGAATCTTCCGAAGAACGAAGCTCATCGTTCATGGATGCCGCAGGAATATATTCCTCCTCGATGGGGACAGCTAGGATATTCATCACCGCTGTGGACGGTACAGGGACATCTATCACCGCTGTGGACGGTACAGGGACATCTACATCACCGCTGTGGACGGTACAGGGACATTTATCAGCCAGACGGTACAGGGACATTCATCACCCTGTGGACGGTACAGGGACATTTATCACGCTGTGGACTGGTAAGGAACATTTTCCGTTATCAATCATCTCCGCCAACCCATCCTCTTCTTCAAGAGCTGGTCAAAACTGACCAGTTCGGAGCGATTCTTGGCAGTTTCTACGGATTATCGATCGGTCGAAGATGTTGAAACGGGCTTGAAGGGCATCCAGATCTGATCAGGAAAACCCTCCAAACGAAAGTTGAGGTGTCTTGATGGGGCGAATTAACATCAACCTCCCTTGATTTCTGCCCGGAAGGGATATTCGCTCCAAATTTTCAGAGTATCTCCAGCTAGAGTGACTGGGTCTGATTCGGAGAGAATACAAACTCTCTGCCCCTCTGTCACCCGTCCCACCACTTGTTGAGGGTTTAGAGTACACATCAATGAGGCGGCGAACGCCTGCGTCCTGCGCACCTCGGCGGTCCGCAATCCACACTCCACAAGAGTTCTCTAGCTCTTGTTGAAACGCAACAGAAGATAGAATATCTTCCTGTACAGGGTACAACCCGGATAACTCTAATGGCGTCAACGTCACCCTCTTCAGCCGCAGCCAGAACAGCCGCAAATGCGTTAGATTTGTGCTGAGAGTCCGCAGTCGACCATACCCTGGAAATCGCCATCTTTTTGCAGTAGTCCGCAGCTTGTTGAGGAGAGCCTTGCTTGCCTCAAGATGGCAATCTGAAAAATCTTTTTCGTAATTTGGGAGCCGTTTCCGATCCACAAACACACGAAGCCTTGGATGCGGCGACCCTGAAGTCGGGCAAGTCTCTCGACGAACAAGGTAGATGAGAAAACTCTCGTTGTCGAAAACGGGTTCAGGCTCGGTCTTAAAAGTGGTAAAGCACCAGCCATGGCAGCGAGACATCGTGCAGAGAATCGAGAGAGTTTCTGAGACAAGAATTCAAAATACCCGCTAATTTTTCTCCGCGGCTACTGCGGCCTGCGCGGAAACCTCACGTGATTTGGCCTGCGACTTCAAGATTGGCATGGACGCTGGATTGGCTTTAGGTTAATAATGAACGAAAAATTCGCCCAAACTATATCCTCAACCAATGAAATGATTTCTTTCAAAATATCTGCAACCGCTCTTTCTATCTGACATCTATGGATTTTGAATTGGCAGAACCTCCACCACCCCATCTCGTGAGAAATCGAAAAAAATATGCATCCACGTTCCGCATGGGAAAACTATGAGATAGTCCCAGCGGCAACTGTCATTGCGGCGCAGCCCCCCGAGCTTGGCATGATTCTTGATTTGTTTAAAATCACTACAACTGCTGTTCATTCCCTCCTTTTTAAAAAAAGAAAACTGACAAACAACGTTCTTGGTCTTGGTGGACTCGAAAACTTCCCCTACTTTTCTAGTCATTCCATATTTACTGTGTCAGTTGAAAGAAGACTTCTTTTGGCATTATTACTGATTTTATATTGAATTATCGAAACTATTGTAGTGTTCTTCACGATTTTTATTGTCAGGTGTAAGTCTGTAAGTTAATATTTTGCTGCATAAGCCACGAGTTTGACATCTGTCCCGACGATACAAAATTTTTTAATGACCTTTGCCCTCCCCCCCAGACCCCAAACCTGATCTCGCCACTGGACAGACCTCAGGCCCGACAACTGGACCAATTTCGACATATGTATCGCAGAAAATAACTGGAGAATGGAAACTATCTCTGAGTGAAAATTCCCAAAATGACGTTCAAAATGTTGAAGATAATAATGTCGAAGCCATTGACTCTGTTGGTAATAATAACGATGTGTAATAGTAAGTGTGGAAAATAATACTGATTTTAAGCAGATCTTTCAAAACTCTCAAATTTTATATGAAATTTAAAAGAAATAGCATCGTTAAATTTGGCTAAAATTTATCTTGAAGAGGACTGAGAGCAAAGTATTTTAGGAAAACAAAACGAAGTTAGTTCTGCAGATATTCAATAAACTTATACCTCAAGGTCTTATGAAAGAAAGAGAGAATTTTTTTTTAATAAATTTTTGTTTTAAATAAAAGGGAGATGGGAACCTGCCCTGCAAATTTTTCAGAAAACCTCAAAAAACTGTTTAAAAGAAATGGACTTCGGTTATCTCCCATGAGATTTCATATCATTCCGATGGATATGTTTTGGTTTGAGACAGTTTTTTAAATTCATCTCCATTCTTCTCAAGGGAGGAAACTGTCGCGATCTACGCAAAAGCAGACAAAAGTTGAGAAAATGTTAAAAAAAACTCTAGAAATGTTTACCAAATGAAGGAAACAGTCTAAACCAGCGGGAGTGTCCTCCCCTAAACTTTCTCGTATACTTCCCCAAAAAGGTGCCGTTAACCCTTCCCCCGCGTGATTAAAAAAATTCGAACATACTGTTAACCAGAATCCAATGACTATCAGAAGTTTTTTCATTATAGTGGTTGAAAAATATCTAGGTAAAAAATCAAATTCAAAGAGATGCGTACCGAATATAATGCATGTATCACACACTTCCATTCTTACCGGTTCAAGGACAAACTGACGTAATTCGCTACTCCGTAATGAAATACCGTTCCTTTCGCGTGCACAGAAGATTTCTTCCAGTACGCATGCGCGTGGAGAAGCGGATTAAAATAAAGACAAGCATGGAAGCAAGAGATACAGATTAACTCTACTCTCTTGTTTATGTTTCAATAAACATGTGTATTGTAATTACCTACGATTAGAAGAAAAGAATCATGTAAACTGGACCACAATTTTCAATTAACTAAATAAAGTATAATGATCACTAAATAACTTAAATATGATATATATTTGTACAGATATCACGTATTTATACACATTCATATATACTTCACATATAGACTCATATGCACTAGCAATTACATGTTCCTTTATTTGACGTATAAAAATTAAATCAATTAAATATAAATTATTCCGTTGCAGTAATATGCGGACAATAAATACAGGGAAATTGTTATAAGGAATAGGTTTGTAGGTTCTTATGGCGCAAGGGCCATACTGCGCCAAACACTCGTTACTTACGAATCCCACATAAGTTATAAGGAATAAAATGACCACATTTCAAGAGAAAAAAATTAATTTTTAATTTAATTTAAAATTTAATTTAATTTTAAGAATGAGTCCCACCACCACCCGACATGACACGGACACGTCGCCTCATTCCTTTCGCGCGACAGACACTAAAAGCATTTAAAAAAGAAAAAAAACTCTTAAGATAACTGACTGGCATTTTTAAGATAACAGATAAAATGACTTATTTAAAACATGTTACAAAATTATATAAAAATAAAGAATTTAAAATACTTTATAATAAAGAATAAAAAGCGCATTGTAAACTGAATTAATGTTTCAAATGAAGAAATAATAAAGCATGTCATGGGAGCAACAGATACAGATACTTTCTTGTTATGTTTCAATAAACATGTGTTTTGTAATTATATATGATCAGAAGAAAAGACGCATTAAAACAGGGACACAATTTTCAATTAATAAAATAAACTTTAATGATCACTGAGTAACTTAAATATGATACATATTTGTACAAATATCACATATTTATACACATTCCTATATAAGGGTGGCTACGGAAACTGTGAAAATAATTTTCCTGACTTTTCCCTGACTAAACTTACAACATTTCCCTGATTCACGGCTACTAATCATATTAGTTTCCTGTCTTTCTCCCTACTCAGAATCACTGTATGTGTGCAATATATATTATTAAAAACACTTTTACAAGTTATTTAATATGAAAAAATTAATATATTTTTATGAAACTTAATTTTAAAAAAATGGAATGAACATCCCCATAAAACTATTAAAACAGTATATTACATTTCTTGTATGTAAAAAATACTGGAAATTTTAACAAAATATTTTGCTTCTAAAACTGTATAAGGATTCTAAGAAACGTTAAAAATACTCTTTAAATTATATTAACAGTATATGTTATTATGATCTTTGCTCAAAACTTGAAAAGAGTTCATTAACTAATTAGTGCTCTTTGCATGAGTAACAGTATAACAGGTGGCAGCATAAATATAAAAATAGTATAATTAAGTGAACCCATCTCATTGACCTTCACAACAATCCAGCATTAATATGTAACGGTTAAAATTCCTTCGTTAAGATTGCAAGGATTGGCAATGGAGCAAGAAACAGAGATGAGTGACGCCTACATATCGACACTTACCCGCCTTGTTGAATCCTGCTTACCTAATGAATTATACGAGTATTCTTTTAGTTCGTATAATCCGAATAAAAGACGGCTGGCACCATGATACCAGACCAGATGTAGTAAAAGAAATAATAAACCGCCAGCCGCTGATTTATTCAACAGTTCGGAAAGCAAGACAGAGTTAAAACAAAATGTTGCGTGTTTTCAAATAAATCATATTCCAGTTGTAGAAAATGTGCTATGTGATCAGTTTTATGCTTCGGGCGAAACCGAGAAAAAAACAAACGTCGATACGATTTTTAATGTAATACCCCTCAAAGGGTTAATTAAATTTATTTAGATTTACTTCATTTTTAAAGTTGAAAATTGCTAATACTAACGTTGCCATAATTGCCACGCATTGATACGGGACGTTTAAATGCTAAATGATTGAAAGATGAAAAAGTGGGTAGGTAGGTTTATTTTACTCGCATAAAAACACAATCAAGTTAAAGCAATCTAATAAAATGAACACGTTGAATAATAGAAAAGATGCGAGGCTAATCTTTTTTTGACCATTCATATTTTAAAGTTGATTTCACTTTATTATTAATCATATAATTTTCTTCTTTCCATAATTATAAAATTGGTTGCAAGTCGTTTTAAAATTATAATGCCAAATCAAAATTGTTTCAATTGCCTTCACTGACAACCTGAGTTTAGGGAGAAAACATTACAAAAACGGCACAAATAGTAATACGGGACTGAGTTGTGAAATACGGTGACAGTCCGGTATATACGGGACGCATGGCAACCCTAACTTAATACAGGTGAGGAAAAAATACGAAGAATGGTCTCGCTTTTTTTTTTTTTTTGACGTCGTAGAATGGTGAAGAAACCGAATATGCAATTTGAACGCCTTTGTTTAACCGATTGACACAAAAATTGGACACAAATCTACAATTTAGGTTAAAATGCCACATACAAAATTTCATTTATCTAAGTAATTTTGTTAAGAAATTATTGCATTCAAAAGTATGCGATTATACAGACCGACAAACAGTCAACCCTTTGACGGATTTGGCCCAAAGTTTTATACGGACCTACGTTCAGGTTGATGAAGCATCTAGGTATTCATCTAGGTATTCATGTTTTTGAGGCTACGCGCATACAGGCAATTCCTTCGGCAAGTTAACAGTTTAGTCGGGTTGCCTGCACCGCGCGATTTCACGGCGACGAAACTGTTTAGTTGCGACGGGTGCGCATGCAAGCGATTTTTAATCTCTTTCGATTCTTCATTTTTGGAAGTGTCCGCTGCCTTCTCATGCTATGCAAGAGCGCTAGACGCACCAGGGTACCTTGAATAGCTATACAACTTTTAGTTTTTTTTTTTTTCGAAATTTCTCAAATTTATTCCCTGTTAATATTTCCTCCCGAAACTATCATTTCAAATATCAGAATAAATGATTAACTCCCCAAGAATTACTGCTCCACCACACTGACATAAATCCTGAGCGAAACTAAATGGCCGATGCATTATCACTATGTAAATTCACCTATACAAATTTGAAATGCTCCTTTCTTATTTCTTCTTTCAATAATTTTCTTTCTAATTAAGCAACAGTAAAATATTATAATTTTGTAAATTAATAATGCACCTCCTAGTTTGCTATGATATTTGCAATGTCACTTTTTCTTGCAACGTCCGTGTGTGAAGAACCGAGTTCAAGCACCTCGTTAACCCACAGCACCATCGCTACACTGAATGATGAGCTTTCATTTTCAGGCCCGGTTGAGCCATTCCAGCATAATAGATTTCCTGGATTCATTTAGCTATTTCACATAACTGTCTTGTCTAAAAAATTGGAATCAATCACTTCGATTCATTTACTCCTGTTTAGTCTACGAAGCGTCAGTTGAGATCACCGCTATTCCTAACCGTTTTAAATAAGGTCTGAATCATATTCAAACATTAGGCGGGAAAGTTGCGTATTAAAGTTCAAGCGGGATTTTTTTTATAGTGATACAATTTAGTTTTTCTCAAATTCATTTTCAGTTAACACTCATTTCAAAGATTAGATTGAATGGTGAACTTTCGTTTTCATTGATTTCTGTATCAAATGCTTTGATGATCATTACTAGTAATAAGCGAGTTCTGTACATAAGCCTATAATTCGAATTTATTTAGGTTAATTTTAGGTCAAAGCTGAAAACGTGCTCATTTCTGAATTGTTTTCGTTAGTTAAATACGTCCGTATCTTATAAGTGCCGGCGAATTATCTTTAAGGCCTATAATTAACTCAAGAACTCGCTTTTAGCTCCTGTTCTATGTATTTAATTAAAAAATAATTACACAATTTTTGCACTCTAGGTGCTGTACATATATTTCTTTATTTAAATTACTTTCTTATTTATTGGAATAACTAATATTGCTTTAAAGATCAAAATTATTTACTGTTTATTAATTAATTTCGTAGTATTCATTTAAACTTTAAAATAAATCTTAATTGCTATTTTTAGAATAAAAACTGTCGTTATCTCTTGTGTTTGTTTTTAAACCCATTTTTTCTTAATTCGAACTTTTGGATGCATCTAATTTTTATTGTGGATCCCTCAGTTTCAAATTAACCAAATTCGAATTTGTTATCAATATTCAATTTAAAAATAGTTCGTGGAACAATTTATCAAAGTACTTCAGTTTTTTCAGAGTTAAGTAGCCGAGCAATGACAGTATATTTGTGCAGATGTGTTACAATTGATTAAGCCGTGTTCAGTATTAAAATTTCAATATGATTAAATTTAATTTTAAATTTGGTACATCATTTTAACATATTCCTAATTAATTACTTTTTGCAAATTCTATATTATGTTGTTTTATAATGCTAAAAAATGTTTTATATTTAAAAAATGCGATATATCCATCCTATAATTAAATAGCATTTAGATTATGTTAAAAAAAGTTTCGCTTTTTTTTCTAATTTTGTATAAAATTACTTTTAAATGTTTATTTTACATTTCTTTAGACTCGGTATACAGGAACCAACTGTCTTGAATGAGATGTGAAGTTAAATGATTTGCTAATTCAATTTGTTAAAATTTGCAACTTAAAATTGCTTATATAGAAATTAAATTACAATAAATGCAAAATTATTGGGTTTTGGAAGTTAGAGTAGGGAAAACGGGGGGCTCCTAGAGGACTTAATTCGACCCTGCCCGTTTAAAACATCCAAAGAACATTCGATAAATATCCAAATAAATAAATAAATACAAATTTCGGAAAATTTAGAGAAATCAGACAAAGAAATTATAAAAACAAAATTATCTAGTAAATCTCGTGTATGTGTGTGTGTTGGCGCTCTACAGGCCAGACCACTGGACTTAGAGCCACTAAGTTTGGCACAAACATACTTTGGAGGGTGGGAATGTGCACCTCGGAGCCCTTTTTAAAAATTTTAATTAATTAAATATTAAGCGAAATTTTGGCGTTTTTCCTTTATAACTTCCGAAAATATTACAGCATAACTCCATTTTGAAAGCGCAAAAAATTGCCTTTTCAATGATATCAATTAAGTTGCCGTACAATTTTTTCTCTAATTTTAATGGATTTTTTAAAATATTTTTTGACATAATTTACAATACTTTTCATTGTTGCAACGCATTTCAAACCGTTTTCATTGTTTAAACAAACATTTAAGTGCGTGTTTTGCCATCATTGTTGAAAGATAAGGTAATATTTTAATGTTTAATGCTATGTTTTAATGAGCACATTTTCATCCAGCTAACATGATGATGGAAGTAAAATGTGCCACGCCATTTTAAAGTTAAAATCTAATACATATTTTGTAAGAGGAATAAGAGTGAAGTTGATGCCAACAATGTGCAGTTTGATGTTGCATGACACAGCCAGTCACTTGACTCTATTAGAGACGTTCATGCAGACAACGAACAGAACAGGTGCAAAGCTACTGAAAGAACATGAATTAAATGTCTATCACGATTTGAAATTGTTAAGGGAACCATGAATATTAAATTATGCATAAGAGATTCTATTGAAATTATATTCCCGGTGAACAAGCTAGTCGCCGAAGATGGCTAGTACACAATGAATACGAAAAACATAGAATGCGACTCGATTCTAAATAGCACAAGCTCATTCCAAAAAGCGCACATCACCATAATTAAAATATTTTGTCTATTAATGAAGTATATTGAGTAAATAAATGTTTCATATTTAACAAATGTTCAAAAAAATGTTTCATAGTTTTCAAATGTTTATAGCACAGGTCACATGAGTTAGATTAAGTTTGCCCAAATGACAGTTTCTCTTGTGAGTCAAAATTTTCTTTTCACTCAAATTTTGAAACAAAAAATTGTGTTTAACATAAAATGACTACGTTTTCATTGAGCTCAGTTTAGAAAAAGGGATGTTGACAAATAATATAAAGGATAAAATTAAAATTATTGATTTCAAAGCATCTGAAATATCAACTAAGAAAAGACCTAATTAAAATTATGTAATAAAACACATTTATTATTAATAAAAATGGAGTAACAATTATTAAAAGTATGCAAGATTATTATTTAATTTAAAAGTAATAACTGATAACAAATATAGCGCAAGCCTTCTTTCTATACACTCAATGAATAATTCCATATCAATCCTAATAATCTCAGCCATTTTTAGGGCTAAATTATTTTAAGAATAGCGCACGCTTCTTTAAAACGCCGTTAAATAAAGCTTCGTCTAGTTAACGCGCCAATTTCTGAGCTCGCTTTGTGACCTTCACCCCTTGAATGAACAGAGCAGAGCAATTATTTAGTTGCATATGTATGCGCGCTCCAGTAGAAACCCGTGTACTTTACGATAGTTGTGCGATTATTTAGTCAAAAGACGATCGCTGTGGTTTTAAGACTCTTTAGTTGCCGAACTTTAAAGTTGCATGTATGCGCACTCTAACTTGAGCCCATGGTCTTTTAACATGCAACTAAACTGTTGCCCGATTAATAATTGCATGTATGCGCATAGCCTTATAGTGCTCACATGAACGTGGACAGACAGACTTCCCGTAGACGGATTTTGTCCAAAATTTGAAAGAAACCTACAAATTGTGTGTAAAGATCACATACCAAATTTCATCCCCGTAGCTCTAATTGTTTTCGAGTTATCGTGTTCACAGACATACAGACAGACATAATTCCAAAATTGTGTTTTTCGGACTCAGGAAGGTCTAAAACGTGGAGATTCGTCGAAATCTCTAGCTCGAATTTTTTGACGATTACAATACTTTCTCTTTGTATACTTCGTATACGAGAAAGTAAAAAGAGGGTTATTGAATTTTAGTAAAGTCTTATAAGCATTTTTTTTATTTCAAACATTTCAAATTTTTGCCTGTTAATATATACTTTGGGGGATAAATACTAATGCTTCTCACGATGGTTGAAATATGAAAAGATTTCATGAGTATAAAATTAAAATAAGCGAAAATGTTACATGAATAACTTTAAATCTTAACATAAACTACACAAAATAAATACGAGAACTATTTCTGCTTTTTTATTTAACATTTTCTTTTTTTGCCGCCATAACTTCTAACCATCGTTGTCTCAGACTTATAAAAATGAATGAATTTTTCGTTTAATTTCGTTACCTATCTCCTTTGAGCGTTGCGGTGTACTGTATTTCCTTGTAACATGCTGTATAAGTTCTTCCTCTAAATATGTCTCTAAAGAATCGCTAGTTTTTCTTTTTTTCGAAGAGACGTCTTATGAGCAGAACTAGCCGACAGACCGAAAAGAAAGTAAAATTCCAAATCAGGCCTCGCATTAACTCAGCGAAAATCTGTTTTGATTTTATCTCAAAGATCAATAATCTATTATCCAACAGGAATTTCAACGAACGAACGCGTACAAAAAAAAGATGCAGTGCAAAATATTAAATATTTTTTCTTAAAAGTCAATTTATTTAAGCCTAATATTGCCCCAACTTGCACGGGAAATAATACACCGAATAAAGCTGAAACGATATGAAATATCAAATACATAACTTGCCTTCCGTAGTGAGAGAAAAGAAACATGTATCAGATAAAAATAAATTCAATAAAATAAATTTTCTTTAACGAGAGTTCGCACACAACCACTCAGAGTGGAACAGAGCGATTGCGAAACTTTTCTCTTTCCTGACGCAATAGGGGTAAATACCGAATAAATTGTGATGATTTAGCATCTCTGGAATGTAAACTTCTATTTGAAGGTCAGATTTTGGGTTTTGGCGCGCTATCTGAAATCGCCGGTTACGTTGTGGTCACGTGATTGGACCCATGACGTCACGATTGGACGTGGACGCGATCGAACATAGGGTAATAATATACGCTTGGGTCCAACGCGTGAGGGAGCAGCCGCTGAAGCTCGAGTTTCTGAACACTTTTCCCCCCTCGGAGAACATTGGTCCAACTTCGATTTCTAGGGAGAGAAAAATCATAGCGTCCAAACTAAAAACAGCAGAAATTTGAAATATGCACAATTGAAAGGAAATGGAATTGAGTTATATCTCATGAAACTTCATAATATTCC
>BGPR01014451.1:0-13055 GCA_013235015.1 Araneus ventricosus
TGTAAAAATAATTTTTGTTCTATAATATTTTAGGAAATTACTAAGGTTATACGCCAAAAGTTCGCTTAATTTATAATTAATAAAAATTCTAATTAAAATTTCAAAAATGGGGCTCCGAGATGCACATTCCCACCTTTCAAAGTATGTTTGTGACAAATTTCGTAGCTCTAGGTCCAGCGGTCTGCCCTGTAGAGTGACAACACACACACAGACACATACACATTCTCCTTTTTTATTAGTACATATAGAGATGACAAAATATAGCTGGGTTTATTATTCTGTCTTTTACTTTAAATCCAAATCATTTCTTCCAAAACGTTTTTCTCAGTGTGAGACAAACGTTTGTGACAATTTTCATCAGGTTCCATTCAGTGGCGGATTTTGTCAATATGAGGCTACAGGCTAAAAATCGCTTAGAGACCCCCTACTCCTACACAATGTCGAAAAATCGCCGTCGGTTTAGCACTACGATATACGTCGAATAGATTTTAAGGCCGCCTAGATTCCCGAAGCATGATAGCGTCTATAAAACCTGTGGGGAAAACCGTCCCTGCATTTCATACATTTTTTCACTGTTTAATAAAGTAATATTACAAAATTTTTTCTTATCTGCAAATAAACTATTTGAAGAAATAAGAAAAGAAAATAGACGTTAGAGACCTTATATGCATTTTCAATTAGGAAACATGGCAGCTGCACGCATATAATACGAGTTAAAAGATGCATGATCAATTATCTAAACCAAGTTTTCCCAAATCAGATTTTTTCCTTTTCTTAAACTGGCCCCCGCCCCCCCCAAGCAAATCCGACATCAAAAGTTGCATTGTGGAAGTATTTCTGATTTAATAGTGAAATAAATATAGCAATAATTCAAAATATTCGTAAAGTGCTGAACGTAAAGTACATTTAAAGGTAATTAATCCAGTGTTGCCTTTAAACAACAAACCCAATTTTGTCTTCTAAAATCTTGAGAATAAGACTGAAGCTCAAATGTCTTTTCTTGCCAATAGAATACATATCGAAATTTTTATTAAATCAATTTAGAATATATATGGCAACCCAAGTGCTGATAAAAAAAAATGAAAATGAATTGATGTTTTTCACTTGAGGCTGCATCTTTTTATCTTTGTTTGTACGCTTGAGAATACCATATTTTATTCTATAATGTTGAAAGAAATTCCCTATCAGTATTATTATTTATTAAAATTCATCTGTGTTTGTGATTATGGAATTTTATCAAGGAAATTTTTTTCTGAAATAAAGCCCATTGTTTTCAGTTGGTAACAAACTGTTTTGTAGGCGTAAACAATACTTACAACAATATAGGATTTTTAAAGTATTTTTCCCATGTTTTTTTTACAAGAAATGAAAGTAAAAAACATTTTAAAATCAATTTTTAAAAAATCGGGCTTTTAAGGGTTAAGTTGCCTCAGTGATAACCCATGACGAACTCTCTACGGTTACAAGTAGACAGAAAATTACGACAACATATTATAAATAGTTTTTTATGAATATAGATGCCTAGTTCACGCGATGAAAAAGAAGTTACCCTTAATTTTACTCCAAAAGAAGTCATTTTTCTAGTTGTAAATTTAAACTTACATCAATATTTATACTTGAGCAGAGGGTAAAAAATACAATGCTGATATTAATTGCTTGTGATTCCAGGATTCAAAGTGGTTGAAACTTTCTCACAATCAGATGAACTACGGATGGGAAAAACCTACCGTTTTTCTTTTGTTTCGGTTAACCTGCTTTTTCCGGTTATTTTTTAAATCCAATAACTGGGTAAAAAACCGGATGGGAAAATAAGCTCGATTTTAGGTTCTATTAGACTATCAATTACAAAATTATGAAGCTTTGAATTTCATCATCTTAGGTCAATCAACGACAACAACTTCCTCTAGGCGTCTGTCGGTTGACGGATGACTGAAAGAGTCTTTACGAACAAATAAATATTAGCCAATGGATTGATTTTCTGTAAAAACAGTATTAATAAAAAAATTTCTACACAAACGAAGTTTGTTTTTTTTATAAAAAAAAACCCCGAAAACCAGTTATTTCAAAAACCGGTTATTTTGAGCGGTTATAACAGCCAGGTTAAATCGGAGGTGAAAAAACCTGAATAACCAAAAACCTGTTATTTTCGCAATAACCGCCAAGTTTTTTGGAACCTGTCAGCTGTCTTCCAAGTAACCGCGATATGCATTTTTCTATTTGAAGACGTTGAGAATCTCTGAGAGAAACCAGAGGACTACTCTAAAGGCCACTGATCACAATTAAGCATTTTTAGATCATCCATCAATATGAATTATACTCCTTCTGTTTTTCTTTAGCTATCACTGCTGTAGATTTTTTACCGCTGCTTGAAATTGTGGTTAACAGCATCTGGTTCTAACTGTTAGTCACACTGTCAACAACTGTTGCTGGTTCATAACTGATTGTTTGATATATTATCCATAGATGTGTGAGATGTTATTAATATAAACTAAACAAGAAAAACTAAAAAAGGGGAGGAAATCCAAGATGGCGGAAACCTTTGAGACCCATTATCTGGGAAACTATTAAAGCTGGAAGAAAACTAAAAGTATGTATTTTTAGGGAATGTCACGCTCTTTAGTTTGTCAAATCAATTGTAATTTGAAAACTGTAAAGATTTCGAGACATTCAGGAAAAGCTGATAAAGAGAAGTTGAAATCCAAGATGGCGCCGCGAGCTCACCCCCAAGAGCGGGGACTTTTAGCATTTTCATCAGAAGCCCCTCACGAACATGTGCACAAATTTTCAAAATTATATGATTTGATGGTTTTTTCAAACCCTTTGTTGACTGGACTATATCTGTGAACACGGTAATTCAAAAATTGGAAAGATATAGAAGAATGAAATTTGGAATACGGTTAGTTATAGGGTCCGAAATTTTAGATAGCTACAAAATTTGGATGAAATTTATCCAGGAACTGGCCTATTAATCATAGTTTGTACAATTTCTAGTTTTTAGGTATTTATTTTTGTTATCTGTATAGGTCTTTGCTACAGCCCCCTAGTGATATTTTTAGACATGAAATCATTTAGAAGATACTCCTTCCTACAAAATGACAGCTTTTAGTTGGACATACGATGAACGAAATAAAAAAAAATACCCCTCTATATTACCTTCTTTTCAAAGCGACTGAACATTGAAAAAGTTAATTCTCAGTTATGAAGGCCAATAACAACGCTTCGGGTTATGAAAACATTGGGAAACTTCCAAAGGACATTTCTAGGAGCGGCTGATTTCCACATGCATAATGAATTTACCACAGCGCCCTCTGTATTTTAAATTGCTCTTCAAACATTCTGTCTCGGTGTTACTTCGAATTTGTCTACTTTAAACGGAAGTGTATCGCTGGACTTCCTTACGTAGTGTTCCTTGTGACATATTAAATTCAGCCATAAAGAATGCTTTGAAAAGGATGCATCTTAAAAATGTTATTCACATTAAAGGCGATAAAAAAAAATTGAATAGGTAATTCGAGCTGCCATTGCTAGAGAACTTCTTTTATTTTTCTTAAGGCTGTCGATTTCGCTGCATTACAGAAATATTTAGTTATGAAGACTTATTTTGCCAAGAAATTTGACGACGTAAACAGGCTGGGTCTGAATGTATTTTTAGACGCTCGCAATATTTTTTATCAATAAGTGATTATATCCTTCAGTGAGTTAAGATTTCAAAGAATTTCTTTAAAAAAATTCTGCGGAATGTTTAGAGTACAATTTTTACAAAGTTGAATGCATTAAAGAACGTCAGTAAGAGACGCAAGAAATATATTATGTTCTGTATTTCCTATAAAAGATCTTCCCCTCGTTTGGTAAACCCTTTATTGTTACAGACACACAAAAAAATTAAGTTGTTTGCCATTTTATTAGAAACATATAGTTTTTTATAAAGAGTTATTGATGGGACGACTAAGGTTTTGTAGAAAAGGAATTAAGTTCTGTTTAATTAAGCCGGAAACATTTTTTTAAAGTTTCTGGCGGTTCTATTAAAAGTTGATGGAGAAAGCTTCCAGCTGTCCGACTAAAGTTTCGCATAAAGGATGTTTCCGCTCGTTTAGCATAGGAGAACTAAACTTGTTTTTCTCCGCTGTGTTCAGTTCAGAGTCCCAGATGCTTTGGAAGCAGTTGATTACTTGCTTCAGGTTGAATTTGATAGAGTGGTGGCATGACAATAATTTGCGCTTTAATTCAGTCACTCACCTGATTGCATATTTAATATAATTAATTTCCTTTTGTCTTTAAGAATTGTCTTAATTAGATAAAAAGATAAGTGACAAATAAATGATTTAAACAGAAAAAAAATAATAAAGTTATATAGTTCGGACTACCGTGATCCCAACGCGGTCTTATATACTCTCCCCGATAGGCCGTGACGTCACATAGAATTTTCAGGAAAAACCTAGATCTCGGCCCCTAATAGAAATATCGAGAAAAGGGTTGCAGTTTCGGGAATAATCTATTTGTCGCCAAGGTCGCCAAAATGGTCGCCAAGTTTGTCGCCAAGGTCATGCGTGCCACGAGAGTCGCTGAGGTCACTCCATGCTTCACCTTGTAAAACTCTCTTCCCAACCATAAGACCTGTATTGCTGGGAAGCGACTTTCCATGACTGTAACAATATTGAATAATATTGTGCATTACTTGGAAAAGAGAAGTCTAATAGAATAATTTTGAGAAGGATTAATTTTTTATTCCTCCTTCAATTATTACGAGCCACCTGTCAGATTTATATTATTTTTGCAACATTGACATCCAATACAAGATTCGTAACGATAATCATATGCGCGTTTTACTAAATTACATCGAATAACGTCGATAAACGTAGAATTCATGATGCTGTGGTCATTATTGTACAGTATAATATTGCACCCATAATAATGCTGCCATCTGTTGACGACAAAAATAACTTCGCATTTAAAAGAACGTTTCATTTTGATTTCGAAAAGTTGTTCCTTTTTCCTTAACAATTTTAAAATATTTAATTTTTTTATTCCTCTTTCAATGTATAGCGAGATGTCTTTAATATTTATAATATTTTTACGGTATTTAAAATCAAATGCTTGATTTTCATTATGGTATACACATTTAAACAAATAATACTGAATAACGTTGATAAACCTAGAAATTAAAATATTGTTCAGTATGTATTATTGTATTGTATGTACAGTATGATATTGTATTCATGATATATATATGATATATATATTGTATGATATTGTACAGTATGATATAATATTCAACATCTTAAAGAATAATTGTTCCAGGGGAGTTTTTTAAAATAAAACCTCAAATCAAGTGATATCCTGAACTAAAATGAAGATTTTCATAAAATACATTGTTCTTATATTATTTATGAAAATTAAATATCTCGGAAATACCGTTACGTACTACACAATACTTTGTTACAGTGTTCGGTGTTCATAATATTGTATAACATTGTGCAAATATTATATATTTCTGTGCTACTGGGGATGGAGTTTTATTTCCTCTTACGCGTGACAATTGGAGCTGTAAATTTTTTTTCGCAGTTTCAATTTTTTCATGATGTATCCATGCCCTAAACAAATTTTAGGCTATTTTCCTAGTTTGATCGAGCTATAAATAACTCTTCGTATTGGCAGTTTAATTATAAACTCTCTGTACATACACTTTCGCTGATTGCTTTTATCAATTCTGACGATATTTATTTCTCATTATTTTTAAGACAATAAAAATAACTGACAATAAAGTTCAGATACATTCCGTTCAAATTTTAAGTTTCATTAAAATATTTTTTGACAAAGCCAGATGAGAAAATAAATTTATTGTAAATGATAGGTAAATGAAGTATTTTGATATATAAACTTTCTTTCTATAAAATGGATAACATGCTTGTATCCAATGTTCTATTTCTTTTCGAATACATTTTGTTTTATTTTTCTAACTTTATTAATAGCATGGATTTACGTAAAGTTTTTGTGAAACGAATTATCTAATACAATGGTTTATTTTTTCGCTGGTTATTTTCTTCTCTCAATTATTATTTTCTATTTTAATACATAGACGGCAGTACTACACTTCTATTGCCAGAAAACTTTTTTGTTTTTCGTATGGCTGTCGATTTCGCTGTTTTTCAGAAATAGTTATTTTTACAGACTTATTTTTCCAAGAAATTTGATGAGGTAAATACGCTGGATTTTAATGAATTTTTAGACGCTCAGAATATTTTCTACCATTAAAGTATTATATCCTTCATTCTGCTAAGATTTCATAGAATTTCTTTAAAAACTTTCAAGGAATGTTTCGAGTAGAATTTTCACAAAGCTGTGTGCATTCAAACACGTCTGTAGGAATCGTAAGAAATATATTATACCCTGTAATTGTACTAAAGAAATTTTTCTGCATTCAGTTACCCCATTGTGAATGCAGACACAAAAAAATGATAATAGTACCACTTTTTTTTTTAGAAAAACATAATTTTATATAAAATTTTTATTCCTTTGCTGATTGTTAATTATATGATTTTTCTTTCTTGTTTAATTAAACTGGAAACTCTTCGTAAGTTTCTAGTGGTTGATTAAAAATAGATGAATGAACCTTCCAGGTGTTCAACAAACGTTACGCAATTAAGAAGTTTTCGCGCGTTTAGCAAAGTAAAATAAATCTGTATCTCTGCATTGTGTTCAGAGGTCAGATCTTGCCTGCGTTTCTATAAAATGAATAACATGCTTATATCGAATGTTCTATTTCTTTTCGATTACATTTTGTGTCTATTTTTAATAAATTATTAATAGCATGGATTTACATGAAGTTTGTGTGAAGTGAATTATTCAATTGAATAACTAATTTCTTTGCTGTCCATTTCTTTTTCTCAATTTATTATTTTCTATTTTAATACACAGATGGCAGTGCGAACCGCATTTGGCTAGGATAGGTTAGGTTATATTAACGTCACGTTTTGAAGCAACACCAGGGCTATTTAGGGACGGACCTTGTAATTTTGAGCCGCAATTGGCAGAGTGTCTGTCGATTTCGCTGCACTTCAGAAATATGTAGTTTTAAAGACTTAATTTGCCAAGAAATTTGATGAAGTAAACAGGCTGGATATGAATGTATTTTTAGACGTTCAAAGTATTTTCTACCAATAAAGGATTATACCTTTCAGTCTCTTAAAGTTTCAAAGCATTTCTTTAAAATATTCTGCGAAATGTTTCGAGTAGAAGATAATTGTAAGGTATACAGATAGCACATAATATTGTCTTATATCATAAAATTCAAAAAAGTAATATTGTACAATATTTTTCCCAATATTGAAACAGTGTAAAACGAAAGACTTTTTCAATATTGTACAATGTTTTTTTCTTAATATTGGATAATGTCATATAATACTGTATAATATTATACCATATTAAATAATATTGTACCATACTGAATAATGTTATATAATATTGTATAATATAACAATATACTGAATATTTTAAAAATACATTTTAGAAGCATGGAAAAATATTAACCACTTAATTCCGAAGTTCTGGGTAAAACTTTGTTATTTTTTGAACACATATACTTACAGCGAGCTTTGAACCCGCGACCTTCCGCATACCAAGCCGGCACCTTACCACTGGATCAGCCACTGTTGCATCAGCGAACGTAAATGATGTTAATAAAATGCAGTTACAGAGTTCGGATCTCTACGAAATTTCATGCACATTAACAATTAATACGAATAGCCTTTTGAATTAAATTATCTTTTATAATTACAATTTCGAGTTCAAAATGAAATTAAAAGTCAAAGAGGAAGCAATTTTAACTCTTATATCTAAGTTTGCTAATTTAATAAATTAAGGCAATAAGGTTTAAAAGTAATTATAATAATATGTTTGAAATGTTTTAAAATAATTTTGAAATTTACTTATTCTTTTTTAATGTATTACGAGACGGCCATAACATTTATAATTACAGTATTGATTGAAAATCAAATACAAGATTCGCAACAATAAATCACGTGCATATTTTTACGATGAGAATAACACTCCAAATTTTTTCCACAGAACAATAGATAATCCATCTGTGAGAGCTTTTTATGGTTAACTTCCTTAGCTGAATCCGTCCCGCCTTTTATATACAGTAAAACAGAACAAACGCCGTCTCTTACCCCCGTACCCATGACCAGACCGGTCATTGAAAGGTTTGATGGGCAAGACAATAAAGGATTATATCCTTCAGTCTCTTAAGGTTTCAAAGAATTTCTTGAAAATATTCCGCTTCGAGTAGAATTTTCACAAAGCTGCGTGCACTAAAACACGTCAGTAAGAAACGTAAGAAATATATTTTACCCTTTAATTGTACAAAACATTTTCCTCTCGTTTAATCAGCAATTTTATTTAAGAAAAAAGAAAAACAAAAAAAAAATAAATAAATATTTACAGTATGTTACAGCACAGGCATTTTCACTTTTACACTATTAGCTCGTAATAGTCTTCTTGTCTTTAGATGTTATTATACCTTTTTTTTTTAAAGACAGGTGGGGGGATCCGGTAATTGAGCTTTTTAGTTCAGCTCGCTGGAAAGTTGCAGGCTAGAGAGTCCGGAAAAGATCTCTGTTTTCGCTTATGAATTCGACAATCCCACGAACTTCTCGAACATTCTTTGTTACAGTTGAATGAAGAAACCAAAAGCATTATAAAAGACTCTTTTCATGAATTTATGCTAAAATTAAGAAAAGTAATGAAGATCTTCAATGAAATATCGGCATTATTAAATGATCAACATTGTTGAAAGAGCTGTAGAAATGGAAATTTTCGTAGAACTGCCAGGTTGTGTTTTAGGCGAAATGTGCCCATTTATATGTTCAAAAATTGGAATAATTGAAGGAAAATGGACAACACTGAATTCAAAATATTTATTGGAGGTTATTTTACTATTCGCACGGAAGACAGAGTATGTAGTGGAGTGGAACCAGACATGATAATATAACAGTGTCTACTGAAAAGCATGAAAGTAGAAGGTGTTAAGCAAATTAAAGTATCTTTGCGAAAAAAATTTGTATCCTCCGAACAACATCATGAATTTCGGTCTTCCAGACAATCACGAGATGGTTCTGATTTTGCAAAACTACCTAACTGGATATTGTTTCACAATCCCCTCAATGACAGTTGTCCTAAATGCTTACTGATTTATATTGCTAATGATAAAACAAATTGTGGCAATACAGAAGATTCTAGAGAAAAATGACTGTCCTCGATTACAGAAGGTTCCTTTGAAGAAGTTAAATTTCAGAGGGAAAAAAAAGTTAGACCTATATTGCCACAAGCAATGCATTGATAATAAGGAATGGAATTCCGATATTAGTCCTCTGCAACTATTTACCAGGATTGCTGCTGTGCTCCAGTCAGATGAAAATTTACGAGATCATCTCAAATATGAATTAGCTCCTCGCTCTTTGATGATATTTCCTTGAAGAAGAAAGCAAAATCAACTTTAGAAATTATCATTGAATCAATACAGCCAAGTATTAAATCACTATTCAAACTACTCGTTCGCTGTAGATGGAGGATTTTTTTATGTACTCATAGGCTTGTGGTGAGCGTGACACATGCCTCGAATATGGTAGGTTTCAGCAGAAATGCTTCTCTCCATGTGAGGCAGTGGTTTTGATGGATATACGAGTGCTTTATGAACTAGAAGTTTTTCGAGAGGCAAAGAAGGATGATGTTAAAAATGTCCGTGACTATTGCCTTTAAAGAAAATATTGTGGCAATGACTGAACAACTTAATTTCTTGCAAATCTCCGAGAACAAGTCACGACTAATTCAAATGAAGATGGGATACTTCCAGGTCTGAAGGGATAACTGTTATACAGTCTGATGGGGCCGCAGATACACTAATATGCTCAATTGCAATAAATACATGTCATATCAGTGCCTGATCAGTCGCAGAAATAGGTACTGATTCAGATATGGCTGAAATTCTATTGCACGAGGTATCCCAGGAACATCACTGCACTTTTCACGATCCCAGTTAACTAATTACGAAGAAATGCGCTAGATCATAACCTAAACAAAAAAACGCTATTGGGCCAATAAAGAATGCCCTTCTCTGCCTGAATGTGACACCACATCTGCAATATTCAGAAAAGATAAATATACAACCTTGCATTTGATAACGAAAAATCACGAAATGTCATGTCATGTCGGTTAGCCTGGAGTTTACGGTGCCCGCCTACTTCGTTCCTCTTAGGATCGCCAAACCTTTGCCGCCAAGAACAACGATAAGAGAACATTTGCTTTGGTTGCGTCTAGATGTTTTTAACGAGTGACAAGTGTTGGAAATTCAAATGAAATTGTTCAGTCACTGAATGAAAAGCATCTCATTGGTTTATTTCATGACGTAGCCGAAGTTACGGCACTAGTCGAAGTTGATTGGTTGTTACAATCTATATATATTGTTCATTTGTGTTTTTAAAACAGGCAGTCGAATGGATAGCTGTCAGTGAGTGTGTAAGCTGCAAGACAGCAGCATGTTTCTTTTTTCAAGTAAACTGGATTAAAGCTATTTTGTATTTTAAACTGCCTTTTATCTGCGTTAAACAGTACACTCACGACATCCCAACAACACGCGCGCAGGCGCTTGTTGTTGGCATGTCGTGAGTTTCACCTTTCATCGGTGAGAACACCTTTCATCGGTGTTTTGCTTATCAGGCTATATTGCGCCACGTTTCGATTAGACTGTTTTGTTCAACTCTTCGATGCAATTGGTCGATAAATTCGAATTTTAATAAAACTTCGTTTGGAATTCTTCGGATGGAATATCGGTTCAGTACCGTGTATGTTATTCTGTGTATTTCGTTTCTCAATGAATAAGCGAAGCTACGATTATTCCGCTATGCTGAAAGCGAAGCCGCTGATGTTTTTTAAGCTAAAAAATTTGCCCGGTACACATTTGAAATGCCGTAGACATTGCGTGCTCAATCTCTCGTTTTCAGGTGACGATTGCGCAAGAGAGCAATAAAAAGCGTACTGCACATCCAAAACAGTATTTGGCGACGGCACATGAAATTGCGCCAAGAAGAATTGGCGAGAAGCAGGCCGGCACCGTAAACTCCAGGTTTACCGAAATGTCTTCTTTGATTTTGCAGCTCAACAGTCCTCAACTTGATCCCCAAAAGATCAATGATATTGGCGATACATCCGTTACAATAAGGATGTAAGTAAAACCCTCTCTTCAAAATTTAACTTGGCAACTCTTCCACTAACTGCTGCAGCTTCACGGCATTCACTCCGTGTTTATCTTCAAGTCCAACAGTGGCTGGGGAACAACCCGGAACCCACTGAATGGGGATGGCTCATGAAGGATGGTAGATTGAAACCAATGCCTTCAAAGCTTCCCGCAGATTCCGAAGAAATTCGATAATTCTCTTGTTCTCGAGGACAGTGGCGGATTTTAACGATATGAGACCCTAGGCGCAAAATTATTTTGAGGGCCCCTCCTAAAAAAATTCTATTGATGATACAAATGTGTAACTTAAAATAACTTAATAATGCTTTTAATTCTACGTCTATGTTTATCTTCTTCATTCAATTTGAAGCTAATTCTTGTATTGTTGTTTATCTGATTTCTAACATTTATTTTCTCTCATTTTTACAAAGAATATACACTATGTGATCAAAAGTATCCGGACACTTTCGGATTTTCACATTTTTTAGAATTTCTCCGGAAAGGCTAAACCGACTGTCCTTGAACTTCTTCTATGTAAAGAATAGACTTTAACTCACATTTTACAGTGAAGATTCGTTCACAAGGGCAATTAGGGGGGCAACGAAAAAGGGGATGAAGGCGAAAATGGTGTTTGACCCATCCTGTTTCACAGAAAGCTGACAACGCGATGTAACTTTCATGAATGGTTATGTTTAATGTGCGTAATATTTACATGCATTTTCGTAAACATAGCACAAATATTCGGACAGAAATAAAGGTTTTCTTTAAAAATATCCGAATTTTCCCTCTTGTTTTCTGCTTATAACATGCAGAGTTTTCCACCAAATTTTACGAAAATTACAGAAAAAGTGACAATATGTTAGAGAAGCATTGCGTAAAAATTTGGAATAAATATTTTTAATATTAAAGAAAAATATGAGCATTTGTAGTAAATAAATTTTTACTGCGCATGTGTGAAATATAGCGTAATTTTTCTTTCACAGCTTCAAAGCCAGATATGTAGAACAACTTATATGAAAATTCCATTCGAATAAGATTTAGAAAGATATCGGCAGTGAAGTGAACAGAATTTCTGATTCTTTCTAAGAGAAGCAAAATTATGAGCGTTTATCCACAAACTAATATTTTTTAAACTTGAATCTTCAGATAAAAATCGTCGAACTGCAATTTAAATTATGAATTTTATTTATAAGTATTCCTGGGTATTCAGCACATTCAATCTTTGTAAAATTCTATAAAATTATTCGGAAATTCAAGTTTAAAAAATATTAGCTTGTGGATACAACCTCATCATTTTGTTTCTTTTAGAAAGAAGCAGAAATTCTGCTGACTGCAATGCCGATATCTTCTAAATCTTAATGGCATTCCACTGGAATTTTTATATAAGTTGTCCTACATATCTGCCTTTGAACCTCTGAAAGAAACATATATATCTCGCACATGCGCAGTAAAAAATTATTTACTACAAATACTCATATTTTCTTTCATGTTCAAATTATATATCCCAAAATGTTACGCAATGCTTCTCTAACATATTGTCACTTTTTCTGTAAGTTTTGTATAATCTGGTGGAAAAATTCTGCATTTTATAAGCAAAATACATTCGGGAAAATTTGGGATTTTTTAAGAAAACCATTATATCTTCCAGAATATTTGTGCTGTGTTTACGAAAATGCATGTAAACATTATGCACATACATAACCATTGATGAAAGTTACATCGCGTCATTAGCTTTCTGTGAAACAGGATATGTCAAACTCCATTTTCGCCTTCATCCTTTTTTTGGGGGGGGGGGGGGGGGGGGGGGGGGGGGGGGGGGGGGGGG
>BGPR01014451.1:23259-39185 GCA_013235015.1 Araneus ventricosus
CCCCCCCCCCCCCCCCCCCCCCCCCCCCCCCCCCTTTTGGGGGGGGGGGGTTTACCCCTTTTAAAACAACCCCCCCCCCCCCCCCCCCCCCTACACTGAAGAACACATGGGGAAGAACCCGAGCCGTCGAAACCGCTTGCGGAAGATGGGCAAAAATCAACCAATCTGATAGGCTCTTTAAACAGCAGCGTATTGCTGGACTTCCATGCTCGGTCTTCCTTGTGACTTATCAAATGCACTCGTAAAGAATTTTTTGAAGAGAAATTTGAAATCGTCGTACACATTAGAAGCGATAAAAAGAGAAAGTGGTTTCCAGTACATCTGGATTGTTTAATGTATTTTAGTTTTTGAAAAGACTTTGTGTACACTTTATTATAAGATTCATTAGCTAAAGTCTTATACCCCTATCCAGGTGACAATAGGAGCCGTTAATAATTTTTCGCAGTTTCCATCTTGCCATGCTGTATCCATACCCTAAACAAACTTTAAGCTATTTTGGTTGTTAGATCAAGCTATAAATAATTCTGAGTATTGTCAGTTTAATTATAAACCCTCTGTACATACATTTCCGTTGTTTGCTTTTGTTAATTTTGACGTTATTTATTTCTCATTTGTTTAAGACAATAAAATATATGACAATGAATTTAAGATACACTCTGTTCAAGTTTTAGATTTCATTAAAATAAAACTTTTGTCAAAGCAAGAATAAAAAGATGAGGAAATATCATTTTATTATTAATTATACGTAAATGACATGATAGGATAAACTGTCTTTCTATAAAATGAATAATATGCTTTTATCCAATGTTCTATTTCTTTTCGATTACAACTTGTGTTTATTTTTCTAACTTTATTAATAGCATAGATTTACATTAAATTTGTGTGAAACGAATTATCCAATTGAATAGGTACTTTATTGCTGCTTATTTTCTTTTCTCAATTATTATTTTTTAATTGAATTCATAGTTGGCGTGAGAACCGCTATTGCCAGAGAATTACTTTTATTCTTCCTATAGCTGTCGGTTTCGCTGCACTTCGCTTTTGAATATATTTTTTGATGCTCAGAATATTTTCTACCAGTAAAGGATTATATCTTTTAGTCTATTAACATTTGAAAGAATTTCTTTCAAGCATTCCGCGAATTTTTCGAGTAGGATTGTTACAAAGCTGCGTACATTAAAACACTTCAATAAGGAATATATTTTACCTTGTATTTGTGCTAAAACATTTTCCCTCATTTAGTTGTCCTTTTAGGGATAGACACAAAAAAAAAGAAATTGTTTACCACTTTATTTGAAAAATATAATTTTATATAAGATTTTTACTGCAGGTTAACACCAGTCAATATATTTCTTCTATCCTCTTTAATTAAACCGGAAACTTCTCGTAAGTTTTTGGCGGTTGGATTAAAAATTAATGAATGAACATTCCGGGGTTCTACGCTTTTGGCTTAGTAAAATAAATTTGTGTCTATCTGTTTCAGAGAGTCGAAGCTTTGGAGGGAGTTGAAGACAAGACTCTTGTCACCTACTTCTGTCTGAACCTGAAAGTGTAGCCACATAACAATCGATTGCGCTTTAATTCAAGCACTTATCTGATTGTATATTTGTTATAAATCATTTTCTTTTGTGTTTAAGTGTTATCATAAAGAGATAAAGATATAAAAAAGATGTTTAAATAATTTAAAAAACAGAAAAATATTATAAAGTTATACTATTCTAAAAAACGAGTATTTCGTTAGACACAACTGATATTATCTTTTTTCGCTGATTCATAGAAATGTAAGTCATTTAATTTTTTTTCCAGATAATTCTGCATGCCACGCATAATAAATTAGGCATCATTCAAAGCTTCAGAGGATCTTTGATAAATAAATGTAAGCATGTCGTTTCAATTTCAGTCACTGCTTTTTTTTATCGGTCTTTTGTTGTACCATTTCAAGAAAATTACTTTTAAATACTACTAGCATGATTGATTTCTTTTTTGGAAAAATATTGTCATTTTTTTTATAAAAAAATGTTTGATATTCTTGACTCGGTTTTCAGAGGAACAATTACCACTATTATGTTGGCCTGTTATAAATTACTTTAAAATCTCGTCTTTCTGAAACAAAATATTGTTTTAGAGTTATGTTTTTTTAAACTAATACAATGTTCGGTTGTGGTATCGCCGTTCATCCAGTGCATTTGCAAAAGAAAATTGTTAAATAAGAATCTCTACAACGCATAGCAAATTAGTATAAAAATGCATGTTAACTTTAATTGTAAATGATTTGCATATTAACTATGCGCGTGCGTTCTTATGCTTTGGTGTCTAGTACGTGCTCGCCGGAATAAATACACATTTATAAATATACTATGAATATATCTGTTAATCTAAGTAATTTATCAACTGGTTATGGAGACAGCCACCTTTCTTCTTCTCCATACAGTATGTAAAATGTAAGAATTCTATAATAAGTCAAGTAACATTGAATAATATTTCTCATAAAATTAATCACTTTTCTCATAAAATGAATTCTTCCCCAACATATGTTGAAATTTTGAATCTGCTCGAAATGAAAATCTTCACGTTGAAATGCACTCCGAAATCTAGCATTTCACAGGTGTTTGATCGTGTCTTTTGACACCAAAAAAAACAAAATTGTATACATGGTAGCGCTCATATAAGCTGATACTGCAGTGACATACAATGAGTATTAAGAATACTGCCTTATCTGATTGCATATTTGTTATAAATCAGTAGTAGGTGTAGTAATGCTATTTCTAATTTCGTTCCTTCTACCGTCTCAATGTGATATTCATATAGACCAAATAGACCTTATGGACTCTGCACGCAGATCTAACTGGATTTTTAACAATTTGTTGTTTTGTGCTGTGTCCCTTCAGCAACTCAAGGGCAAGGTGTTTACTTACGTTAAAATCCCTCAATTTCGTAGAAAAGTAATTATACATAGAATACATTTAAATAAATTGATTAACGTGTGTGTTGAGAGAAAAGAAGTCGTCCATGCAAGAATTTTACTGAAAGAGCTATATAAAAAAAGAAGATAAAGTGAATCACCAACTTTGAAATTAATGGAAGGTTTAAAATGTTTAACTTCTAAGATAACTGATGCTTATCTAATATCTGTGTTTCCGATGTGTTTTTATATTGGGGTTAAAGTAGCACTTGCGACTGAACAAAAGTGCTCAGTTAACTACAAAGCCAGCTAGACTGGTTTGGGTATATGAGCTATATAGCAGAGGTTCTCATGGTTCATGTCTACAAACCAATCGTGGCAACTCATGCTCAAAGCGAATAGACCATTTTTATTTTCTCATATGGGCGGTCCATAAATGATGTCACGCTTGGAGGGGGGGGAGGGAGTTCGTGAAATTGTGACAGTTTGTGACAAGGGGGAGGGAGGGGGTAACAAGAAGTGTGACATCACACATTTTGGTTAAAATAAAAACATTTAAAATCAGCAGATTAAATTTTTAAGTTAATTTGAAATTACCAGAATTTGAGGGTATTTTTTTAATCAGGGCTAAAACAACTTTCATGTGATTTTTTTTTTCACTTATATTCCTTTCTTTTCGAAGAAAGCATTCAGGGTAGGTTCTTAGAATATAGTAGCAGCAGAAATTCTTCACCATTAGAAGAAAACCTCCCCCGGTCACACCCTTGAAATGTCCAACAAAAGATGCGTCGCCCCACCTGGGTGAATGGTAGAACTGGCATTGGCACAAACAGGTTGATCTTATTGAGACGGTTTTTAAAAATTCAATCTGTTTAATTTTGTATTCAGAAAGTAAAGATAAGATTTATATCAAATTCCAAAACACTACTGTTTTCAATTGCTCTTTTATATTAATATTTTATTACAATTGTATATTAATTAGGTTTTTTGTTGTAAATCTTAATCTTATTTCATACAAAATAAGTACACATGTAATCATTATTATTATGCTCACAAATGTCATTAAAACACATAAAGTTTAAAAATTAAATTGGAAACACGATCTATAACGTAGTGCTTTGTTTCAGAACTGCAAGTATATGTTTATGTAATATAGCGTGTCATGTGACAAGGGGGGGAGGGGGTATGGTGAAGTGTGACACTTTGTGACAAAGGGGGAGGGGATCAAAAATATTGAAAAAAAGTGTGACATCATTTATGGACGGCCCCATATGCGAAATATGGAACGGGTAGTATCATAGTCATCAATAAATTCAAACTCGAAATTTTGATGATTCTCTACATATTGCATTCAACTACGGTTGTATAACCAACCAACTGATTAGAATTCTGCACCAAATTCGTTAAAGGGTTGACTGTCTGTCGATCTGTCCATTCTTATGAATGTGAGCAGGATAATGAACAACTCATTTTCCAGCATGCTGATTGAAATAAGCAAAAATATAGTCGAAATTGGAATTTGAAAATTATTCATTAGTGATGAAAGGAATTTTTTCAATTTTATATTTAGTTAAAATGTTTTTAATTAGAACTTTATATTACTAAAAGCATTATATAAATCATATTTATGCACAATAATGACATATGAAATAAATACAAAGATAAAATAAATAATCGACGTTGAAATTAACTGCCAATAATTATTGTTTCTTTGAGGGGAAAAACTGAACAAACCATTTATTTTCCTGAAAAAAAAAACTGACAAAACCTTTAACAGTTGCTTTCAGATCCGGAAAGAAACGCACCTTTTAAAGGAAAGAATTGTGTTATTACCATTGAATTCATATTTTTTAAAATTAGGAATCACAAGGAATACTCTACCTCGTCAATTGGGAAAATTGTAAATCTAAATATCTTGATTGCCTATGGGAACTATGAATTATACGTACCATTATATATGTACCATTCATGGAACCCTCAGAAGGAGATACGTGCCGTCATAGGTGATGGGTAACCAGCCTAATTCCATTATTCTAAAACCAGGAGAGCCGACAACTTGTTTCCTTATACTGCAACTTCTCAACCTCTCATTCGATTTGGAAGACCGTAGGTTTTATTATTTAGTAAGTATTATAAATAATACCTAAAGACTTTATAGATTATTTGGGGAGTGAGGGGCAAATTATTCAAAGTTCTAAGTCTTAATTATGTCAGTTTTTATCAATCAGAGATTTTTCTTTTAAAGCTTCTACTAATGTATCTTTCACATTTATATACAGGAATAAACTTAGAAAGGAAGGAAAGTATGATGTTTTCCGGAAATATTATCAAAAAATTTTTTAAAAAACTCAAAACATTCTAATAGTAAGATTGTCGAACAATGAAACTCATAGCGAATGCCAGTTTTAAAAAACTAATGGAAAGTAAGACACACAATTGAATTACCCAACTCGTTATTTTTGAAGTTATTTTGAACTTTTAAGTATTTTTATTTACAAACTTTTTTTTTCCAAAAAAAAAGTTGCTTGTTTTAATTTGACATAAATGTGGAGCCGAAATCATATGTTCTGTAATCGACTTTTATAACTGAAATTTAATATACAGTTGTATCAGATTATTGCTTTATTATGTATAGTATTTATCATATTTTTGGCATTTACAGGGTTATAATTATTATTTTTTGGGTTTTTTTAATTTTAAAGTTCTCGAAAAAATCAAACACATCGCAATTTTTATTATATCTTTTGAAAGATCATTTAATGCTTTACAAGTGAGTGTAATATTTTGTCTACTTTCAGAACATTAAAATGGAAATCCAAACGTATAGTCCAGTAAAATGGTACATTTTGGTATGCAAAAGGTCGGGTAGTTTTGATTTTTGGATATGTTGTTAGTGTTGGGCGTGTGTTGAAAAATCCAACTTTTCGACCTCGTCGCGCCAAGGCGCGCCACTTGAACAAAACATCGAAATTTTGGATCTTTTATAAATTTTTTCACAATATCTCCAGAACGGTTGGCTTTACAGAAAAATATTATCCTTCACAAATTTAAAGTAGAGTAAATTTGTCACAGTTTGAGCCCAAAATCAGCTCTGTAACTTAAATAGTGATCGAGACACAGGCTTCCAAAAAATCACGATTTTCTCAAAAATTTATGAAAATTCTTATTTTTCGTCAATTTTTGTTGAATATGTCCTAAACTAATATAAGTTGTTAGAGCAAACGTCATATGGATCAATTTTAAAGGCGAGTAAATTTGCTATAAATAAAGCACTATAAAATGTTTCTGCGACTTATACTTCAAAATATGCAGTTGTTCAACGAAAGAACGGTTTAGAAATTTTTGACATCATAAAACAATTAAATAGTCTCAAAAAATATGTACTAAGTTTATATAACAAAAGTTTAAAACTTGGACAATAGTTGTTAGGCATAAACCATATAATATATGTTATTTAAAGTTTTTGCCTTTTTCACGAGCCAGGACGGAAATCTTCAAGCTCTGTCTGCTGCTCCTTATCCTCTTCATCCAGCTGAAGATATAAATCTTCTATCTCTTCGTATATAAAGTTATTTATTGACGATGGCGTGTCGTCTTTGTCTTCAATGCTGTCCTCAAGTAGATTGATGTCTGACACGTCGCAAGCTTCTCCCAGAGAACAAGTGCACTGGGAAGAACATATAAGACCTGCTTTCCGGCAACCACAAGCATTCTTGCACCCTTTCTTGCAGTTGCAAGATATAATTTTCAAAAGGGATTCAGGAGCTGCATCCCTTTCCATTTTGCGTGGGGAGAGGCCGAATCGGGTAGGTACCCAGCCCCACTCAAGAGGATTTTTCTCATGTCCTAACCACTTCTGTATCTGGAAATCGTGCTGCATCCACGGTTGTGGGTAAACGTGCTATAGTGGACCTTGCTTTAGTTGCTGATTGGGTAAATAGCGTGTAGTGCAAGTGATTGAGATCACATGCAGAGGTTCTGGGGTTACCTCTATATAAATGAATCAGAAAAGTTTCGCCTGCCTTAGCCACTTGGTCAATGGTAGCTTCAGAGTTGAAAAATACTTGTATTTTTTCTTCCAGGTGTCGGTTTTTTTTTTAAAGAGAGCAAAATTTTGTTTTCCCATGGTCGAATAGTGACTTGTAGTATCACACCCACTGAAAGCCCGTGAATGAACAAAATCATTCTGCTGAATTTGTATTTAAATGACGTTGTGGAGTATAACACACATCAGGCGGCCTCCCTTTTCCACATTTTCGGAAGTACAAGTTCTCTTTCATTGGAGCTAACCCCGTTAGAAGGACTAAAAAGTCAATGTTTTCACCAACCACGAAAATATTGTCATATTGAGATTTAACAGAAACAGCAGTTTCAACAATTAGTACGTCTGCGTCCTCTACTGCCTGTTTAACTGTTACATTTGCTTTTTGTAGAAACTTTTTAAAAAGGTCAATGAAACGCACCTTGTTTCTTTCATTTGCTAAAAATTGTTCTTGAGAAATTTCTGGACATGTGGCTTCATTGAAGATAATCTCATGTGATGAATGTAAGTTTGCTCGTCGAATGCGTTCTGCACTTTTGGTGCTCTTTCCATTCACATCAGAAGGATATCCTTCAAACACTACGGCTACGTTCGATCCATAATGTGTTTGTAAGTATGTCAGATAACTCTTAGTAATGTCCCCGAAATTCATGTTGCGATGCCAAACAACTTTGTGAAGTAAGTGGCCTCCATCCACCACTACAAAATTATATTTACCTTGGACAGTATCAATTTTGGTTGGTGTGAACTCTGAAAACAGAGACGATTTAGTTCCCTTTCGCATTCCCTCTTCATTAAACAGTGACAAAGGGAAAAGTGACAGTTCAAATGTGAAAAACATTTTCAAGTCTTCATCTGACTGTTTGGCGACACAAATTCTGTGGAAGAGGGTTAGTGGGTCCACAGTAATTTTTTCTTTCCCAATTTTAGCACTGTTGTTAACAGAAGCAAGTGTAATGACTTTATTATGAACTTATGACTTTATGACGCTTGAATTTAATGTTTCCGAAGTTGCCACCAACAATTCTGGAGATTCCCTCACAACCAAGTTAGTGAGACAAGTGGCAGTTAACATCCGCCGTTCCTACTACACCACTGCTTATTGACATCAGCGCATCATTTATGGGGAATGGTATGTGTTGAACCACTTATATTAGTTTAGGACATATTCAACAAAAATTGACGAAAAATAATAATTTTTATAAATTTTTGAGAAAATCGTGATTTTTTGGAAGCCTGTGTCTCGGTCACTATTTAAGTTACAGAGCTGATTTTGGGCTCAAACTGTGACAAATTTACTCTACTTTAAATTTGTAAAGGATAATATTTTCTGTAAAACCAACCGTTCTGGAGATATTGTGAAAAAATTTATAAAAGATCCAAAATTTTGATGTTTTGTTCAAGTGGCGCGCCTTGGCGCGACGAGATCGAAAACTTGGATTTTTCGACACACGCCCAACACTAACAACATATCCAAAAATCAAAACTACCCGACCTTTTGCACAGCAAACCCTTTTTTTCTGACGGATTTACTGGACTAGTACGAAACTGATCGTTTTCGACAGAATGTTCTTTTTTTTTATTTAATCGAGGTGTTAATAGCGCCAAATTACTCTTGACATTAGTGCTGTGTATGGAGAAGGAGTAATGCCTCAAATACTAATAGCAGTTGGTTTTCAGGCTTAGAAAAAAAAATCTTCGAAATCTCTTCCCTCTCACACCAAATTCTTCTTCCAGCGATCAGAGGATTTAAAAAAATTAATATAAAGTGAAAAAGATTAAAATAAGAATTAAAAATAAATATGAAGTGAATTTAAAAATTAAAAATAAATTTGAAAAACGCTCTTGAGTAATTACTCAACCATATAAAAATTAATTCATGAAGTTCACAACGTGTGCAAATTAGAAAAGATGTTTCATTTAACATTGTGGCAGTAAATTTCCATCATGAACAGACAAACATTAATTTTGCTTTTTCATAAAATACTCTATAAAACGTTTATATAAGTAAATTTTAATTTATACTTTTTTATTTTTACTTTCTGCTCCTTAATCAGCATACTATTTACATTTATATTAATTTTTATATGAACTAAATAGGCTAGAAAGGTTTAGTGCAATTTTAATATTCTTTATGATAACGACGTTTAAGTAATTAATTCTAATTAACTCCGATCAGAACATTTAATTTTTATTTCTCTAGTATTGTAGTTATTCTCTAGTATATACGACAAGATTCATTGATTCAAGATTCATTTAATGTCATTTAATGTCTAGAAGGGAACATTTTCATTGGTAAGATAATCTTATCCAACGAATTATATTTAGCTAGGGAAGACTTTTTTCCTTTCAGTTTTAAAATATAACCATATATTTTGGATTTCCTATGTCAAAAGAGCATCCATAATAATATATCAAAAGTGATTTCGTAGCACTGAGCCTATGGATAATATGATTTCTAGAAGATGGCCGAAGACTCATTGCTTATGACATAGGTGTCCCAGAAAAAGCGTCAAACAATTCGTTTATTGAAAAGCCTTAATTAGGGGAAAGTGGGGTAAAACCGGGTACCTAAGGTTCGAAGGCCTGTTTTAGTTAAACTATTCGACCGAGAGCTTGACAAATTTTACTAAAATATTCATTTTCTCTATTAAAGTACAATATATCTTTCAGGAAAAGTCATAGTTTTACTACTTTTCTTACTGATAATTTTTTTGTAGAAAAAGTCAAACCACCCGGTTTTACCCCACTAATGGGTAAAACCGGGTACACATGTTAACTCCATTGGAAATTAGGGAAAACTAGATTTTCAGTTTTTTCTACATTATAGGCCTACTATTTCTAACCAACCCCTCTATTACCACCTTAAGCCCTTTTTTCCTTTCTTGGTAGCTTTAGGAGGAAGAAAAAGAGTTTAACGCTTAAAGACGCGCCATCACCCAAGCCAAATGAGCCGACTCAATCTACTATAAATTATTACGGATCTTCAGCCGGAATCGAAGACAGAAAACAAATTGATTTTCCAGACACAGATTAATGCGTAAGTTTAGTTTTGTGATAGGCATATTTATTTATAACTTTGTATTGTTGTAAATATTTGAGGTACCGCCTGGAATAACGTAGGTTTACGGTTTTTAAGAGAATAAATAAATAAAATATAAACAAAATAAAAACAAATTTTCATAAGGTAAAGCCACTCCGGTCACTATATTTTTAATTTATAACTTAAACTTATTTTTTATTTGTTAAATAATTGACCATAATATGTTGCTACTTTTCATTATTCCTGTGATCTCAAAGGCGAATATTTTTTGACGTAAGAGTAAAAACTTCTTTGGCCTATGTAATACGTTAGTAGGCTTTACCGTAAAAGATTTGTTAAAAACTTTATATTAATGTTTTCTTTTATTTTTAGAACACAAGAACATGACCAAACTCCAAAAAAGCTAGGAAAATTGTGGCCAATTCTATGAAATGGAAGTGTAATGTAATGAAAATAGCTCACCAAACAGGTAAACCTTACATAAGCAAAAAGGGGGAAAATGTGCCATAAAGAAGAGTGGAAACATTGAAAAACTGTAATTTGCAATGTAAATATAAGTGTGGTGGAAAAATTTCAGACACAGAGCGCTCACATATTCATGATTCGTTTTATTCCTTAGGCGCAGTTACAGAAAAAATGTATTTTCTTATTAACACAACGTGTCGATTGTTAACGGTAAGACCAAAGAGATTGATACCAGAGCAACGAGTCAAATAGGAAGAAGATACTTGAATGGAAGATGAAGACGAAGCAGATAATGAGAAGAATAGAAGAAAAATTACGTCGTCAAGAAGGAAATCTTCCTTTAAGTACTTTTTTGTTGTGAAGAGAGAGAAAATACAGGTATGCAAGTCTTTCTACTTATGAACATTATCTATATCTGAAAAACCAGTATATACCGCACAATGAACTAAAAATGTGGAAACCAACACATCAACCCTCAGGACCCAAGAGGAAAGAATGGAAATAGTAGAAGATTAAGGAAAGGAGATTCAGTTTTAGTAAGAGAACACATAAAATCCTTCCCCGTAGTAGAGTCCCATTGCTGCCGGGCACATACCAAAAGAAAATATTTGGGTTCTCACCTCAGTATTGGGAAAATGTACAAATTGTACATTCAACAGTGTTGTACTGAAAAAATAAGAAAAAATAACTGCAGTTAGAAAATCAATGTACTACATAGTTTTTGTCACTGACTTTAACCTTGGATTTCACTCCCTCCTCCCACAGTGACAGATGTGACGTTTGCGAGAAATTCAAAGTGGCAAAACAAAAGCAAACACTGACGTTACGGATAAATATGAGTTTTATGCGTATCAAACGTCAAAATTGAACATGCGAGAAATTAGGACAAAAAGAAAAGATTTGCGTGTATTGCTATTTGGCTTACAATATGTTATACTGACTCCACATGCTAATATTAGTGTTTTTTTCTTACCTGAGAAAATTAAACGTCTGTAACTTGACTGCGTAAGGCACAATATACTAAACACGTATATTGTGCCTTAAGGAATGACAATTTATCTGTCCGCGTTGGTAATGACATTGCTAGTGCGTTTCACAAAATACTGACCGTACTAGCTGAGGAAAATGACATAACTGATTTGATAACATGGTCGGATTCGTGTGTTCCCCCAAATCGAAATTCTCCCTCTCCAACTATAAGACTAGCGATGAAGGAGAGCGACATTACATCTTTGTAATAATATGCTGTGTTAGGTGCTAAGCAGCATTCTATATCTCTCTATATATACCATTCACGTCAAAATATTGCAGATACACAAAGAATGTAAATAAATTAGATATACAGAAATCCATCCCAATCTCTCATCCTAGAAGCAACCGAATAATAAGCGAAATAAATGCCTACGTTTTGGAACTGATTGATCGAAACAATTTTGGCGAAAATAATAAGCTATGATTGAAGGAAATTTGTTTCAACATTTTTGATGGTGGGAAAATTATTTATTATTAGAGAAACGCCAATAACGCAATATTTTGTTTTTCTTTTCCTCTTTTTCAATATTTTGTTCCATTTTTACTCTTTTTATTATGATATATTTTTTATTTTCATTTGATTTCTTTGATTTTTTTGCATCGCCTTCATATTTCACTTTTCATGTATTTGAGTTTTATTTTGCTGTATATAGTTATATATAGGTACCAAAAATGATACAAATTCTAAGAAAAAAGATCAGATTAATAAATAATTTCAAGCACAGCGATATTTTAGAAGGTGCTACCATATAAAAATAATAAAAAAGAAATGAATTAACAGAAATAAATCCAGTCACATGTTCTGAATAATCATAATTACGCCAGAACAAAGAGAGATTAATCGCCAAATGTGAAGCTCCGAGAGGCAGAAAAAAAACCTTTTCCCCAAAGGCACCAAGGTCAATTTGATTTCGCGTAATTTCAGACAGAAGGAGGGAAAAACTGATTTATGAAATTAAATAACATACGTTTTAAAAATAGATTTTTAATGCAGAGAATATAGGTTATTGTTATTTAAAGCAAAATTCTGTCCAAAAATGTCAATTACTTTTAAAATACGTTAAGATAATTGCAGGATTATTTCACTCGGCGGAAGAATACAATCTATAGCTTCTACTGTATTATAATCTTAAGTTGTCTTTGTCTATAGCGCGGTGCCGATTTATTCTGCCGTGGGTAAGGTCTTCTGATGGGGGAGGGCTTCTCTGGTAGTGCATATATGTATGAGAGTCAGGAATGTTATGAATGATGCATTTTTCGCGAGTTGTAAGTAGGGTATTTACAATTAATTTTTTCTGTCAAGGCACTGTGTTACATTTGTACACCACATAGATAGTATGTGTAGGCGGAATTGGTGTTGTAGATATAGTGCCATCGTTATATATCATTTGTGGTGTGTCTTCAAGATTAACTTCCAGAAAGAAATGATTCCTAGAAATTTTGTTTAATTTTTTACGCATTTATAGAGCGAAATGTAGTTATTTGTGCGAAAATAATACAGATAAAAACGTCCCAAAGAAAAAGATAAAATAAATAATTGGTTTTAACTCTTAACTGCCAAAGACAACCATTTCTCGGGGGGAAACATTTACCCTAACAGAAAAATAAACAATTGTTTTCAGATTCAAAATGAAATGCGTTTTTTAAAAGAAAGATGTGTGCCCATACCACTTAATTAAAATTCTTTATTATTTATAATTCAAAAGGAATAACCCACGCCACCCCCTGGCCGTCAGGCAATTTTGAATGCGCGGATTATCTACGGGAACGATAAATCCCGCTTTACGAACCCCATTACGCACGTCTCATGCGTCGAACACTCCCAAGTAGGTACGTATCGTCATCGGCAATGGACCTTATGCATGTGACGTCACATCCTCCGACACGCGACCTGCCAGCGGCAGCCAGTGGTCAGTCTTAAACAGCTGACTCAGAACTGCTTTTATTTCTGAGTCGCTTATAGGCCGATCGTTTTGTTTATTCCTCCACAGCTGTTTTTCTATACTCTCGAACCCAAACGGTGCATAAGGTCCATTGGTCCGTTAACCAGCCTCCACCTTATTATTTTACCGTCACGTAAACCAACAACCTGCTTGATTACATGGAAATTTGTCATCTCGAATTCGTGGTGGAAGCCCGGAGTTCTTATTATTTAGTAACTATTATGAATAATATCTACTAAACTTAATAGATAATTTTGGGAGTGAGGGGGAAATAATCCTAATGTCTTTCTTATATCAATCATTTTTATCAATCAGAAATTTTTTTTTCTTAAGCTTCTAATGAGATATATTTCATATTTTTTACAAGCAGAATAAACTTTGACTAAAGGATGGCCAGTCTGATGTTTTTAAGATATATATATATTTGATATCTTTAATTTAATTAGTTTTTAAGATATATATATTTGATATATATGATATATATAAGATATATATATATGATTGATATGTTCCTATTAATCAAAGAAAAATTTTAAAAAAAGAACTGAAAACCCCTTAAACTTTCTAATAGTATAAATCGATGAACAATGAAACTCATAGCGAATACAGGGTTTAAAAAACTGAAGGGGAAAGAAACACATTGAATTTAACGAAACCAACTTGTCAATTTTGACGTTGTTTGAAGACTTAATTAATTTTTTTAACAAAATTTCGTTCTTCAAAAAATAAATAAATAAATAAAGTAACCATCCATCGCCAGTTGAGATCAATTTGATGCCAAAATCAGCTGCTATGAAAACAATTTTAATAACTGTAATTTTAATAAGTAATATAACGTTGTGTCAGATTATTTTTTTAATTTATATAGTATCGGATCATAGATTTTGCATTTATTGGGTTGAGTTATAATTCATGAGCGTTCAAATTTAGAAATTCCTATTAAAATAAAACGCATTGGAAAAATGTTTTGTATCATTTGAAAAATAATTTAAGATTATATAATTTGCTTTAATAGGTGTTTTTGTATTTTTCAGAATAAAGTGGAAAAATTGACGATTTTTGACAACACGTGCGTTTTGCATTTAATCAAGTTATTAATAGCACAGAAGCTGCAGGTGTGATTATTGCTGTGTATGAAAAATGAGAAATACATTAATGTATGATCCGCAGTTGGTTCTTGGATATTAAAAATAATAATAATAATTAAAATTAAATAATAAAATAAAAACTCTTCACAATCTCTTCTTAAAAAAAATTCTTCAAACGACCAGAGATTTTTTGATGAAAATTTAAAATATAAATCCCTCAGGAATTATTACTCCACCCAAAAATGAAATTCAAGATGTTCCCAGCATACGAAATTAATACAAGGTATTTGACTTTCTAGAAGCGTTTGTGAAAAATAAATAAGTAAAATATTAAAACTGCATTAGAACAGATTAACACTGATTTTGCTTTATCATGAAAAACGCCATAAAACGCTTGCACAAATAAATATTAATCTCAAAAACAATTTTGCCCTCTCATTAGTAAATATGTTATGTTTTTATTCAATTGAGCTAAAATATGTTAGAAAAGTGTGAAGCTTAGAATACTTTTAATGTTTTTTTATGATAAAGATTTTTTAATAATTAAATCTAATTAACTCCCTCGAAGAAAACTATATATTTTTTCTGTAATGTCCTAGTAATACACCAGATGGAACAACACTAGACGAGAAGATTTTTATAAGTAAAATATTTTTACACAATGAAGTATATACATAGGTCGCCAAGAATTTCTTCCATAGTATTAAGATATAACCATATAGTTTGTTTGTGAAAATAGATTTCAAAATAATATCTCCAAACTGCATTCGTGACAATCTGCGGAAATTAAATTCTAAAAGTGTTATAAGTATAAATAATTGTATCGTTGGAAATTTAAGATAAAATCAATATGATTATATATCTTTGCTCTATTATTTCAAATGCTTTTTAAACATGATTCCTTCATTGACTGTTATTTTGAAAAAAACAGCCAATGAAGGAAAAAGCTTATGCTTTTAATAAAGATTTTTTCAGGTTTATTATTTGAAAAATTCATTATAAAAAAATTACCTTGTTTATTAAATCTCGTATTAGCCTGTAAGTTGGCAAAATTCGTATAAAAAGTGAGCTGGTTAGACAAACAGAACTCCATATTTATTTGCATTTCACTGACTTATTGTTATTTTACATCATTTTTATAAACTACCACTAATTCTAAAAAACAAATTTTAATAAATAAATAAGGAGTTTTCAATTAAAACCTATTTTGTGGAAGTCAATTTTTTCTTTTTTCTATAAAGCGCTGCTTTTCAATATAAAAGTGGTGCATTAAAGCAATATAAAGTACAGAGCGATTGGCTTCCTCTGAAGAAAAGACTACAAATTCAATCTTATGTTTGATAACTGATTTCAGCGACACCTAGCAAAGTGATTGTGTTTTAAAGATGAATACAGAAGTCTAAGTCCAACA
>BGPR01014452.1:0-13055 GCA_013235015.1 Araneus ventricosus
TGTAAAAATAATTTTTGTTCTATAATATTTTAGGAAATTACTAAGGTTATACGCCAAAAGTTCGCTTAATTTATAATTAATAAAAATTCTAATTAAAATTTCAAAAATGGGGCTCCGAGATGCACATTCCCACCTTTCAAAGTATGTTTGTGACAAATTTCGTAGCTCTAGGTCCAGCGGTCTGCCCTGTAGAGTGACAACACACACACAGACACATACACATTCTCCTTTTTTATTAGTACATATAGAGATGACAAAATATAGCTGGGTTTATTATTCTGTCTTTTACTTTAAATCCAAATCATTTCTTCCAAAACGTTTTTCTCAGTGTGAGACAAACGTTTGTGACAATTTTCATCAGGTTCCATTCAGTGGCGGATTTTGTCAATATGAGGCTACAGGCTAAAAATCGCTTAGAGACCCCCTACTCCTACACAATGTCGAAAAATCGCCGTCGGTTTAGCACTACGATATACGTCGAATAGATTTTAAGGCCGCCTAGATTCCCGAAGCATGATAGCGTCTATAAAACCTGTGGGGAAAACCGTCCCTGCATTTCATACATTTTTTCACTGTTTAATAAAGTAATATTACAAAATTTTTTCTTATCTGCAAATAAACTATTTGAAGAAATAAGAAAAGAAAATAGACGTTAGAGACCTTATATGCATTTTCAATTAGGAAACATGGCAGCTGCACGCATATAATACGAGTTAAAAGATGCATGATCAATTATCTAAACCAAGTTTTCCCAAATCAGATTTTTTCCTTTTCTTAAACTGGCCCCCGCCCCCCCCAAGCAAATCCGACATCAAAAGTTGCATTGTGGAAGTATTTCTGATTTAATAGTGAAATAAATATAGCAATAATTCAAAATATTCGTAAAGTGCTGAACGTAAAGTACATTTAAAGGTAATTAATCCAGTGTTGCCTTTAAACAACAAACCCAATTTTGTCTTCTAAAATCTTGAGAATAAGACTGAAGCTCAAATGTCTTTTCTTGCCAATAGAATACATATCGAAATTTTTATTAAATCAATTTAGAATATATATGGCAACCCAAGTGCTGATAAAAAAAAATGAAAATGAATTGATGTTTTTCACTTGAGGCTGCATCTTTTTATCTTTGTTTGTACGCTTGAGAATACCATATTTTATTCTATAATGTTGAAAGAAATTCCCTATCAGTATTATTATTTATTAAAATTCATCTGTGTTTGTGATTATGGAATTTTATCAAGGAAATTTTTTTCTGAAATAAAGCCCATTGTTTTCAGTTGGTAACAAACTGTTTTGTAGGCGTAAACAATACTTACAACAATATAGGATTTTTAAAGTATTTTTCCCATGTTTTTTTTACAAGAAATGAAAGTAAAAAACATTTTAAAATCAATTTTTAAAAAATCGGGCTTTTAAGGGTTAAGTTGCCTCAGTGATAACCCATGACGAACTCTCTACGGTTACAAGTAGACAGAAAATTACGACAACATATTATAAATAGTTTTTTATGAATATAGATGCCTAGTTCACGCGATGAAAAAGAAGTTACCCTTAATTTTACTCCAAAAGAAGTCATTTTTCTAGTTGTAAATTTAAACTTACATCAATATTTATACTTGAGCAGAGGGTAAAAAATACAATGCTGATATTAATTGCTTGTGATTCCAGGATTCAAAGTGGTTGAAACTTTCTCACAATCAGATGAACTACGGATGGGAAAAACCTACCGTTTTTCTTTTGTTTCGGTTAACCTGCTTTTTCCGGTTATTTTTTAAATCCAATAACTGGGTAAAAAACCGGATGGGAAAATAAGCTCGATTTTAGGTTCTATTAGACTATCAATTACAAAATTATGAAGCTTTGAATTTCATCATCTTAGGTCAATCAACGACAACAACTTCCTCTAGGCGTCTGTCGGTTGACGGATGACTGAAAGAGTCTTTACGAACAAATAAATATTAGCCAATGGATTGATTTTCTGTAAAAACAGTATTAATAAAAAAATTTCTACACAAACGAAGTTTGTTTTTTTTATAAAAAAAAACCCCGAAAACCAGTTATTTCAAAAACCGGTTATTTTGAGCGGTTATAACAGCCAGGTTAAATCGGAGGTGAAAAAACCTGAATAACCAAAAACCTGTTATTTTCGCAATAACCGCCAAGTTTTTTGGAACCTGTCAGCTGTCTTCCAAGTAACCGCGATATGCATTTTTCTATTTGAAGACGTTGAGAATCTCTGAGAGAAACCAGAGGACTACTCTAAAGGCCACTGATCACAATTAAGCATTTTTAGATCATCCATCAATATGAATTATACTCCTTCTGTTTTTCTTTAGCTATCACTGCTGTAGATTTTTTACCGCTGCTTGAAATTGTGGTTAACAGCATCTGGTTCTAACTGTTAGTCACACTGTCAACAACTGTTGCTGGTTCATAACTGATTGTTTGATATATTATCCATAGATGTGTGAGATGTTATTAATATAAACTAAACAAGAAAAACTAAAAAAGGGGAGGAAATCCAAGATGGCGGAAACCTTTGAGACCCATTATCTGGGAAACTATTAAAGCTGGAAGAAAACTAAAAGTATGTATTTTTAGGGAATGTCACGCTCTTTAGTTTGTCAAATCAATTGTAATTTGAAAACTGTAAAGATTTCGAGACATTCAGGAAAAGCTGATAAAGAGAAGTTGAAATCCAAGATGGCGCCGCGAGCTCACCCCCAAGAGCGGGGACTTTTAGCATTTTCATCAGAAGCCCCTCACGAACATGTGCACAAATTTTCAAAATTATATGATTTGATGGTTTTTTCAAACCCTTTGTTGACTGGACTATATCTGTGAACACGGTAATTCAAAAATTGGAAAGATATAGAAGAATGAAATTTGGAATACGGTTAGTTATAGGGTCCGAAATTTTAGATAGCTACAAAATTTGGATGAAATTTATCCAGGAACTGGCCTATTAATCATAGTTTGTACAATTTCTAGTTTTTAGGTATTTATTTTTGTTATCTGTATAGGTCTTTGCTACAGCCCCCTAGTGATATTTTTAGACATGAAATCATTTAGAAGATACTCCTTCCTACAAAATGACAGCTTTTAGTTGGACATACGATGAACGAAATAAAAAAAAATACCCCTCTATATTACCTTCTTTTCAAAGCGACTGAACATTGAAAAAGTTAATTCTCAGTTATGAAGGCCAATAACAACGCTTCGGGTTATGAAAACATTGGGAAACTTCCAAAGGACATTTCTAGGAGCGGCTGATTTCCACATGCATAATGAATTTACCACAGCGCCCTCTGTATTTTAAATTGCTCTTCAAACATTCTGTCTCGGTGTTACTTCGAATTTGTCTACTTTAAACGGAAGTGTATCGCTGGACTTCCTTACGTAGTGTTCCTTGTGACATATTAAATTCAGCCATAAAGAATGCTTTGAAAAGGATGCATCTTAAAAATGTTATTCACATTAAAGGCGATAAAAAAAAATTGAATAGGTAATTCGAGCTGCCATTGCTAGAGAACTTCTTTTATTTTTCTTAAGGCTGTCGATTTCGCTGCATTACAGAAATATTTAGTTATGAAGACTTATTTTGCCAAGAAATTTGACGACGTAAACAGGCTGGGTCTGAATGTATTTTTAGACGCTCGCAATATTTTTTATCAATAAGTGATTATATCCTTCAGTGAGTTAAGATTTCAAAGAATTTCTTTAAAAAAATTCTGCGGAATGTTTAGAGTACAATTTTTACAAAGTTGAATGCATTAAAGAACGTCAGTAAGAGACGCAAGAAATATATTATGTTCTGTATTTCCTATAAAAGATCTTCCCCTCGTTTGGTAAACCCTTTATTGTTACAGACACACAAAAAAATTAAGTTGTTTGCCATTTTATTAGAAACATATAGTTTTTTATAAAGAGTTATTGATGGGACGACTAAGGTTTTGTAGAAAAGGAATTAAGTTCTGTTTAATTAAGCCGGAAACATTTTTTTAAAGTTTCTGGCGGTTCTATTAAAAGTTGATGGAGAAAGCTTCCAGCTGTCCGACTAAAGTTTCGCATAAAGGATGTTTCCGCTCGTTTAGCATAGGAGAACTAAACTTGTTTTTCTCCGCTGTGTTCAGTTCAGAGTCCCAGATGCTTTGGAAGCAGTTGATTACTTGCTTCAGGTTGAATTTGATAGAGTGGTGGCATGACAATAATTTGCGCTTTAATTCAGTCACTCACCTGATTGCATATTTAATATAATTAATTTCCTTTTGTCTTTAAGAATTGTCTTAATTAGATAAAAAGATAAGTGACAAATAAATGATTTAAACAGAAAAAAAATAATAAAGTTATATAGTTCGGACTACCGTGATCCCAACGCGGTCTTATATACTCTCCCCGATAGGCCGTGACGTCACATAGAATTTTCAGGAAAAACCTAGATCTCGGCCCCTAATAGAAATATCGAGAAAAGGGTTGCAGTTTCGGGAATAATCTATTTGTCGCCAAGGTCGCCAAAATGGTCGCCAAGTTTGTCGCCAAGGTCATGCGTGCCACGAGAGTCGCTGAGGTCACTCCATGCTTCACCTTGTAAAACTCTCTTCCCAACCATAAGACCTGTATTGCTGGGAAGCGACTTTCCATGACTGTAACAATATTGAATAATATTGTGCATTACTTGGAAAAGAGAAGTCTAATAGAATAATTTTGAGAAGGATTAATTTTTTATTCCTCCTTCAATTATTACGAGCCACCTGTCAGATTTATATTATTTTTGCAACATTGACATCCAATACAAGATTCGTAACGATAATCATATGCGCGTTTTACTAAATTACATCGAATAACGTCGATAAACGTAGAATTCATGATGCTGTGGTCATTATTGTACAGTATAATATTGCACCCATAATAATGCTGCCATCTGTTGACGACAAAAATAACTTCGCATTTAAAAGAACGTTTCATTTTGATTTCGAAAAGTTGTTCCTTTTTCCTTAACAATTTTAAAATATTTAATTTTTTTATTCCTCTTTCAATGTATAGCGAGATGTCTTTAATATTTATAATATTTTTACGGTATTTAAAATCAAATGCTTGATTTTCATTATGGTATACACATTTAAACAAATAATACTGAATAACGTTGATAAACCTAGAAATTAAAATATTGTTCAGTATGTATTATTGTATTGTATGTACAGTATGATATTGTATTCATGATATATATATGATATATATATTGTATGATATTGTACAGTATGATATAATATTCAACATCTTAAAGAATAATTGTTCCAGGGGAGTTTTTTAAAATAAAACCTCAAATCAAGTGATATCCTGAACTAAAATGAAGATTTTCATAAAATACATTGTTCTTATATTATTTATGAAAATTAAATATCTCGGAAATACCGTTACGTACTACACAATACTTTGTTACAGTGTTCGGTGTTCATAATATTGTATAACATTGTGCAAATATTATATATTTCTGTGCTACTGGGGATGGAGTTTTATTTCCTCTTACGCGTGACAATTGGAGCTGTAAATTTTTTTTCGCAGTTTCAATTTTTTCATGATGTATCCATGCCCTAAACAAATTTTAGGCTATTTTCCTAGTTTGATCGAGCTATAAATAACTCTTCGTATTGGCAGTTTAATTATAAACTCTCTGTACATACACTTTCGCTGATTGCTTTTATCAATTCTGACGATATTTATTTCTCATTATTTTTAAGACAATAAAAATAACTGACAATAAAGTTCAGATACATTCCGTTCAAATTTTAAGTTTCATTAAAATATTTTTTGACAAAGCCAGATGAGAAAATAAATTTATTGTAAATGATAGGTAAATGAAGTATTTTGATATATAAACTTTCTTTCTATAAAATGGATAACATGCTTGTATCCAATGTTCTATTTCTTTTCGAATACATTTTGTTTTATTTTTCTAACTTTATTAATAGCATGGATTTACGTAAAGTTTTTGTGAAACGAATTATCTAATACAATGGTTTATTTTTTCGCTGGTTATTTTCTTCTCTCAATTATTATTTTCTATTTTAATACATAGACGGCAGTACTACACTTCTATTGCCAGAAAACTTTTTTGTTTTTCGTATGGCTGTCGATTTCGCTGTTTTTCAGAAATAGTTATTTTTACAGACTTATTTTTCCAAGAAATTTGATGAGGTAAATACGCTGGATTTTAATGAATTTTTAGACGCTCAGAATATTTTCTACCATTAAAGTATTATATCCTTCATTCTGCTAAGATTTCATAGAATTTCTTTAAAAACTTTCAAGGAATGTTTCGAGTAGAATTTTCACAAAGCTGTGTGCATTCAAACACGTCTGTAGGAATCGTAAGAAATATATTATACCCTGTAATTGTACTAAAGAAATTTTTCTGCATTCAGTTACCCCATTGTGAATGCAGACACAAAAAAATGATAATAGTACCACTTTTTTTTTTAGAAAAACATAATTTTATATAAAATTTTTATTCCTTTGCTGATTGTTAATTATATGATTTTTCTTTCTTGTTTAATTAAACTGGAAACTCTTCGTAAGTTTCTAGTGGTTGATTAAAAATAGATGAATGAACCTTCCAGGTGTTCAACAAACGTTACGCAATTAAGAAGTTTTCGCGCGTTTAGCAAAGTAAAATAAATCTGTATCTCTGCATTGTGTTCAGAGGTCAGATCTTGCCTGCGTTTCTATAAAATGAATAACATGCTTATATCGAATGTTCTATTTCTTTTCGATTACATTTTGTGTCTATTTTTAATAAATTATTAATAGCATGGATTTACATGAAGTTTGTGTGAAGTGAATTATTCAATTGAATAACTAATTTCTTTGCTGTCCATTTCTTTTTCTCAATTTATTATTTTCTATTTTAATACACAGATGGCAGTGCGAACCGCATTTGGCTAGGATAGGTTAGGTTATATTAACGTCACGTTTTGAAGCAACACCAGGGCTATTTAGGGACGGACCTTGTAATTTTGAGCCGCAATTGGCAGAGTGTCTGTCGATTTCGCTGCACTTCAGAAATATGTAGTTTTAAAGACTTAATTTGCCAAGAAATTTGATGAAGTAAACAGGCTGGATATGAATGTATTTTTAGACGTTCAAAGTATTTTCTACCAATAAAGGATTATACCTTTCAGTCTCTTAAAGTTTCAAAGCATTTCTTTAAAATATTCTGCGAAATGTTTCGAGTAGAAGATAATTGTAAGGTATACAGATAGCACATAATATTGTCTTATATCATAAAATTCAAAAAAGTAATATTGTACAATATTTTTCCCAATATTGAAACAGTGTAAAACGAAAGACTTTTTCAATATTGTACAATGTTTTTTTCTTAATATTGGATAATGTCATATAATACTGTATAATATTATACCATATTAAATAATATTGTACCATACTGAATAATGTTATATAATATTGTATAATATAACAATATACTGAATATTTTAAAAATACATTTTAGAAGCATGGAAAAATATTAACCACTTAATTCCGAAGTTCTGGGTAAAACTTTGTTATTTTTTGAACACATATACTTACAGCGAGCTTTGAACCCGCGACCTTCCGCATACCAAGCCGGCACCTTACCACTGGATCAGCCACTGTTGCATCAGCGAACGTAAATGATGTTAATAAAATGCAGTTACAGAGTTCGGATCTCTACGAAATTTCATGCACATTAACAATTAATACGAATAGCCTTTTGAATTAAATTATCTTTTATAATTACAATTTCGAGTTCAAAATGAAATTAAAAGTCAAAGAGGAAGCAATTTTAACTCTTATATCTAAGTTTGCTAATTTAATAAATTAAGGCAATAAGGTTTAAAAGTAATTATAATAATATGTTTGAAATGTTTTAAAATAATTTTGAAATTTACTTATTCTTTTTTAATGTATTACGAGACGGCCATAACATTTATAATTACAGTATTGATTGAAAATCAAATACAAGATTCGCAACAATAAATCACGTGCATATTTTTACGATGAGAATAACACTCCAAATTTTTTCCACAGAACAATAGATAATCCATCTGTGAGAGCTTTTTATGGTTAACTTCCTTAGCTGAATCCGTCCCGCCTTTTATATACAGTAAAACAGAACAAACGCCGTCTCTTACCCCCGTACCCATGACCAGACCGGTCATTGAAAGGTTTGATGGGCAAGACAATAAAGGATTATATCCTTCAGTCTCTTAAGGTTTCAAAGAATTTCTTGAAAATATTCCGCTTCGAGTAGAATTTTCACAAAGCTGCGTGCACTAAAACACGTCAGTAAGAAACGTAAGAAATATATTTTACCCTTTAATTGTACAAAACATTTTCCTCTCGTTTAATCAGCAATTTTATTTAAGAAAAAAGAAAAACAAAAAAAAAATAAATAAATATTTACAGTATGTTACAGCACAGGCATTTTCACTTTTACACTATTAGCTCGTAATAGTCTTCTTGTCTTTAGATGTTATTATACCTTTTTTTTTTAAAGACAGGTGGGGGGATCCGGTAATTGAGCTTTTTAGTTCAGCTCGCTGGAAAGTTGCAGGCTAGAGAGTCCGGAAAAGATCTCTGTTTTCGCTTATGAATTCGACAATCCCACGAACTTCTCGAACATTCTTTGTTACAGTTGAATGAAGAAACCAAAAGCATTATAAAAGACTCTTTTCATGAATTTATGCTAAAATTAAGAAAAGTAATGAAGATCTTCAATGAAATATCGGCATTATTAAATGATCAACATTGTTGAAAGAGCTGTAGAAATGGAAATTTTCGTAGAACTGCCAGGTTGTGTTTTAGGCGAAATGTGCCCATTTATATGTTCAAAAATTGGAATAATTGAAGGAAAATGGACAACACTGAATTCAAAATATTTATTGGAGGTTATTTTACTATTCGCACGGAAGACAGAGTATGTAGTGGAGTGGAACCAGACATGATAATATAACAGTGTCTACTGAAAAGCATGAAAGTAGAAGGTGTTAAGCAAATTAAAGTATCTTTGCGAAAAAAATTTGTATCCTCCGAACAACATCATGAATTTCGGTCTTCCAGACAATCACGAGATGGTTCTGATTTTGCAAAACTACCTAACTGGATATTGTTTCACAATCCCCTCAATGACAGTTGTCCTAAATGCTTACTGATTTATATTGCTAATGATAAAACAAATTGTGGCAATACAGAAGATTCTAGAGAAAAATGACTGTCCTCGATTACAGAAGGTTCCTTTGAAGAAGTTAAATTTCAGAGGGAAAAAAAAGTTAGACCTATATTGCCACAAGCAATGCATTGATAATAAGGAATGGAATTCCGATATTAGTCCTCTGCAACTATTTACCAGGATTGCTGCTGTGCTCCAGTCAGATGAAAATTTACGAGATCATCTCAAATATGAATTAGCTCCTCGCTCTTTGATGATATTTCCTTGAAGAAGAAAGCAAAATCAACTTTAGAAATTATCATTGAATCAATACAGCCAAGTATTAAATCACTATTCAAACTACTCGTTCGCTGTAGATGGAGGATTTTTTTATGTACTCATAGGCTTGTGGTGAGCGTGACACATGCCTCGAATATGGTAGGTTTCAGCAGAAATGCTTCTCTCCATGTGAGGCAGTGGTTTTGATGGATATACGAGTGCTTTATGAACTAGAAGTTTTTCGAGAGGCAAAGAAGGATGATGTTAAAAATGTCCGTGACTATTGCCTTTAAAGAAAATATTGTGGCAATGACTGAACAACTTAATTTCTTGCAAATCTCCGAGAACAAGTCACGACTAATTCAAATGAAGATGGGATACTTCCAGGTCTGAAGGGATAACTGTTATACAGTCTGATGGGGCCGCAGATACACTAATATGCTCAATTGCAATAAATACATGTCATATCAGTGCCTGATCAGTCGCAGAAATAGGTACTGATTCAGATATGGCTGAAATTCTATTGCACGAGGTATCCCAGGAACATCACTGCACTTTTCACGATCCCAGTTAACTAATTACGAAGAAATGCGCTAGATCATAACCTAAACAAAAAAACGCTATTGGGCCAATAAAGAATGCCCTTCTCTGCCTGAATGTGACACCACATCTGCAATATTCAGAAAAGATAAATATACAACCTTGCATTTGATAACGAAAAATCACGAAATGTCATGTCATGTCGGTTAGCCTGGAGTTTACGGTGCCCGCCTACTTCGTTCCTCTTAGGATCGCCAAACCTTTGCCGCCAAGAACAACGATAAGAGAACATTTGCTTTGGTTGCGTCTAGATGTTTTTAACGAGTGACAAGTGTTGGAAATTCAAATGAAATTGTTCAGTCACTGAATGAAAAGCATCTCATTGGTTTATTTCATGACGTAGCCGAAGTTACGGCACTAGTCGAAGTTGATTGGTTGTTACAATCTATATATATTGTTCATTTGTGTTTTTAAAACAGGCAGTCGAATGGATAGCTGTCAGTGAGTGTGTAAGCTGCAAGACAGCAGCATGTTTCTTTTTTCAAGTAAACTGGATTAAAGCTATTTTGTATTTTAAACTGCCTTTTATCTGCGTTAAACAGTACACTCACGACATCCCAACAACACGCGCGCTGGCGTTTGTTGTTGGCATGTCGTGAGTTTCACCTTTCATCGGTGAGAACACCTTTCATCGGTGTTTTGCTTATCAGGCTATATTGCGCCACGTTTCGATTAGACTGTTTTGTTCAACTCTTCGATGCAATTGGTCGATAAATTCGAATTTTAATAAAACTTCGTTTGGAATTCTTCGGATGGAATATCGGTTCAGTACCGTGTATGTTATTCTGTGTATTTCGTTTCTCAATGAATAAGCGAAGCTACGATTATTCCGCTATGCTGAAAGCGAAGCCGCTGATGTTTTTTAAGCTAAAAAATTTGCCCGGTACACATTTGAAATGCCGTAGACATTGCGTGCTCAATCTCTCGTTTTCAGGTGACGATTGCGCAAGAGAGCAATAAAAAGCGTACTGCACATCCAAAACAGTATTTGGCGACGGCACATGAAATTGCGCCAAGAAGAATTGGCGAGAAGCAGGCCGGCACCGTAAACTCCAGGTTTACCGAAATGTCTTCTTTGATTTTGCAGCTCAACAGTCCTCAACTTGATCCCCAAAAGATCAATGATATTGGCGATACATCCGTTACAATAAGGATGTAAGTAAAACCCTCTCTTCAAAATTTAACTTGGCAACTCTTCCACTAACTGCTGCAGCTTCACGGCATTCACTCCGTGTTTATCTTCAAGTCCAACAGTGGCTGGGGAACAACCCGGAACCCACTGAATGGGGATGGCTCATGAAGGATGGTAGATTGAAACCAATGCCTTCAAAGCTTCCCGCAGATTCCGAAGAAATTCGATAATTCTCTTGTTCTCGAGGACAGTGGCGGATTTTAACGATATGAGACCCTAGGCGCAAAATTATTTTGAGGGCCCCTCCTAAAAAAATTCTATTGATGATACAAATGTGTAACTTAAAATAACTTAATAATGCTTTTAATTCTACGTCTATGTTTATCTTCTTCATTCAATTTGAAGCTAATTCTTGTATTGTTGTTTATCTGATTTCTAACATTTATTTTCTCTCATTTTTACAAAGAATATACACTATGTGATCAAAAGTATCCGGACACTTTCGGATTTTCACATTTTTTAGAATTTCTCCGGAAAGGCTAAACCGACTGTCCTTGAACTTCTTCTATGTAAAGAATAGACTTTAACTCACATTTTACAGTGAAGATTCGTTCACAAGGGCAATTAGGGGGGCAACGAAAAAGGGGATGAAGGCGAAAATGGTGTTTGACCCATCCTGTTTCACAGAAAGCTGACAACGCGATGTAACTTTCATGAATGGTTATGTTTAATGTGCGTAATATTTACATGCATTTTCGTAAACATAGCACAAATATTCGGACAGAAATAAAGGTTTTCTTTAAAAATATCCGAATTTTCCCTCTTGTTTTCTGCTTATAACATGCAGAGTTTTCCACCAAATTTTACGAAAATTACAGAAAAAGTGACAATATGTTAGAGAAGCATTGCGTAAAAATTTGGAATAAATATTTTTAATATTAAAGAAAAATATGAGCATTTGTAGTAAATAAATTTTTACTGCGCATGTGTGAAATATAGCGTAATTTTTCTTTCACAGCTTCAAAGCCAGATATGTAGAACAACTTATATGAAAATTCCATTCGAATAAGATTTAGAAAGATATCGGCAGTGAAGTGAACAGAATTTCTGATTCTTTCTAAGAGAAGCAAAATTATGAGCGTTTATCCACAAACTAATATTTTTTAAACTTGAATCTTCAGATAAAAATCGTCGAACTGCAATTTAAATTATGAATTTTATTTATAAGTATTCCTGGGTATTCAGCACATTCAATCTTTGTAAAATTCTATAAAATTATTCGGAAATTCAAGTTTAAAAAATATTAGCTTGTGGATACAACCTCATCATTTTGTTTCTTTTAGAAAGAAGCAGAAATTCTGCTGACTGCAATGCCGATATCTTCTAAATCTTAATGGCATTCCACTGGAATTTTTATATAAGTTGTCCTACATATCTGCCTTTGAACCTCTGAAAGAAACATATATATCTCGCACATGCGCAGTAAAAAATTATTTACTACAAATACTCATATTTTCTTTCATGTTCAAATTATATATCCCAAAATGTTACGCAATGCTTCTCTAACATATTGTCACTTTTTCTGTAAGTTTTGTATAATCTGGTGGAAAAATTCTGCATTTTATAAGCAAAATACATTCGGGAAAATTTGGGATTTTTTAAGAAAACCATTATATCTTCCAGAATATTTGTGCTGTGTTTACGAAAATGCATGTAAACATTATGCACATACATAACCATTGATGAAAGTTACATCGCGTCATTAGCTTTTTGTGAAACAGGATATGTCAAACTCCATTTTCGCCTTCATCCTTTTTTTGGGGGGGGGGGGGGGGGGGGGGGGGGGGGGGGGGGGGGGGG
>BGPR01014452.1:23259-39185 GCA_013235015.1 Araneus ventricosus
CCCCCCCCCCCCCCCCCCCCCCCCCCCCCCCCCCTTTTGGGGGGGGGGGGTTTACCCCTTTTAAAACAACCCCCCCCCCCCCCCCCCCCCCTACACTGAAGAACACATGGGGAAGAACCCGAGCCGTCGAAACCGCTTGCGGAAGATGGGCAAAAATCAACCAATCTGATAGGCTCTTTAAACAGCAGCGTATTGCTGGACTTCCATGCTCGGTCTTCCTTGTGACTTATCAAATGCACTCGTAAAGAATTTTTTGAAGAGAAATTTGAAATCGTCGTACACATTAGAAGCGATAAAAAGAGAAAGTGGTTTCCAGTACATCAGGATTGTTTAATGTATTTTAGTTTTTGAAAAGACTTTGTGTACACTTTATTATAAGATTCATTAGCTAAAGTCTTATTCCCCTTTCCAGGTGACAATAGGAGCCGTTAATATTTTTTCGCAGTTTCCATCTTGCCATGCTGTATCCATACCCTAAACAAACTTTAAGCTATTTTGGTTGTTAGATCAAGCTATAAATAATTCTGAGTATTGTCAGTTTAATTATAAACCCTCTGTACATACATTTCCGTTGTTTGCTTTTGTTAATTTTGACGTTATTTATTTCTCATTTGTTTAAGACAATAAAATATATGACAATGAATTTAAGATACACTCTGTTCAAGTTTTAGATTTCATTAAAATAAAACTTTTGTCAAAGCAAGAATAAAAAGATGAGGAAATATCATTTTATTATTAATTATACGTAAATGACATGATAGGATAAACTGTCTTTCTATAAAATGAATAATATGCTTTTATCCAATGTTCTATTTCTTTTCGATTACAACTTGTGTTTATTTTTCTAACTTTATTAATAGCATAGATTTACATTAAATTTGTGTGAAACGAATTATCCAATTGAATAGGTACTTTATTGCTGCTTATTTTCTTTTCTCAATTATTATTTTTTAATTGAATTCATAGTTGGCGTGAGAACCGCTATTGCCAGAGAATTACTTTTATTCTTCCTATAGCTGTCGGTTTCGCTGCACTTCGCTTTTGAATATATTTTTTGATGCTCAGAATATTTTCTACCAGTAAAGGATTATATCTTTTAGTCTATTAACATTTGAAAGAATTTCTTTCAAGCATTCCGCGAATTTTTCGAGTAGGATTGTTACAAAGCTGCGTACATTAAAACACTTCAATAAGGAATATATTTTACCTTGTATTTGTGCTAAAACATTTTCCCTCATTTAGTTGTCCTTTTAGGGATAGACACAAAAAAAAAGAAATTGTTTACCACTTTATTTGAAAAATATAATTTTATATAAGATTTTTACTGCAGGTTAACACCAGTCAATATATTTCTTCTATCCTCTTTAATTAAACCGGAAACTTCTCGTAAGTTTTTGGCGGTTGGATTAAAAATTAATGAATGAACATTCCGGGGTTCTACGCTTTTGGCTTAGTAAAATAAATTTGTGTCTATCTGTTTCAGAGAGTCGAAGCTTTGGAGGGAGTTGAAGACAAGACTCTTGTCACCTACTTCTGTCTGAACCTGAAAGTGTAGCCACATAACAATCGATTGCGCTTTAATTCAAGCACTTATCTGATTGTATATTTGTTATAAATCATTTTCTTTTGTGTTTAAGTGTTATCATAAAGAGATAAAGATATAAAAAAGATGTTTAAATAATTTAAAAAACAGAAAAATATTATAAAGTTATACTATTCTAAAAAACGAGTATTTCGTTAGACACAACTGATATTATCTTTTTTCGCTGATTCATAGAAATGTAAGTCATTTAATTTTTTTTCCAGATAATTCTGCATGCCACGCATAATAAATTAGGCATCATTCAAAGCTTCAGAGGATCTTTGATAAATAAATGTAAGCATGTCGTTTCAATTTCAGTCACTGCTTTTTTTTATCGGTCTTTTGTTGTACCATTTCAAGAAAATTACTTTTAAATACTACTAGCATGATTGATTTCTTTTTTGGAAAAATATTGTCATTTTTTTTATAAAAAAATGTTTGATATTCTTGACTCGGTTTTCAGAGGAACAATTACCACTATTATGTTGGCCTGTTATAAATTACTTTAAAATCTCGTCTTTCTGAAACAAAATATTGTTTTAGAGTTATGTTTTTTTAAACTAATACAATGTTCGGTTGTGGTATCGCCGTTCATCCAGTGCATTTGCAAAAGAAAATTGTTAAATAAGAATCTCTACAACGCATAGCAAATTAGTATAAAAATGCATGTTAACTTTAATTGTAAATGATTTGCATATTAACTATGCGCGTGCGTTCTTATGCTTTGGTGTCTAGTACGTGCTCGCCGGAATAAATACACATTTATAAATATACTATGAATATATCTGTTAATCTAAGTAATTTATCAACTGGTTATGGAGACAGCCACCTTTCTTCTTCTCCATACAGTATGTAAAATGTAAGAATTCTATAATAAGTCAAGTAACATTGAATAATATTTCTCATAAAATTAATCACTTTTCTCATAAAATGAATTCTTCCCCAACATATGTTGAAATTTTGAATCTGCTCGAAATGAAAATCTTCACGTTGAAATGCACTCCGAAATCTAGCATTTCACAGGTGTTTGATCGTGTCTTTTGACACCAAAAAAAACAAAATTGTATACATGGTAGCGCTCATATAAGCTGATACTGCAGTGACATACAATGAGTATTAAGAATACTGCCTTATCTGATTGCATATTTGTTATAAATCAGTAGTAGGTGTAGTAATGCTATTTCTAATTTCGTTCCTTCTACCGTCTCAATGTGATATTCATATAGACCAAATAGACCTTATGGACTCTGCACGCAGATCTAACTGGATTTTTAACAATTTGTTGTTTTGTGCTGTGTCCCTTCAGCAACTCAAGGGCAAGGTGTTTACTTACGTTAAAATCCCTCAATTTCGTAGAAAAGTAATTATACATAGAATACATTTAAATAAATTGATTAACGTGTGTGTTGAGAGAAAAGAAGTCGTCCATGCAAGAATTTTACTGAAAGAGCTATATAAAAAAAGAAGATAAAGTGAATCACCAACTTTGAAATTAATGGAAGGTTTAAAATGTTTAACTTCTAAGATAACTGATGCTTATCTAATATCTGTGTTTCCGATGTGTTTTTATATTGGGGTTAAAGTAGCACTTGCGACTGAACAAAAGTGCTCAGTTAACTACAAAGCCAGCTAGACTGGTTTGGGTATATGAGCTATATAGCAGAGGTTCTCATGGTTCATGTCTACAAACCAATCGTGGCAACTCATGCTCAAAGCGAATAGACCATTTTTATTTTCTCATATGGGCGGTCCATAAATGATGTCACGCTTGGAGGGGGGGGAGGGAGTTCGTGAAATTGTGACAGTTTGTGACAAGGGGGAGGGAGGGGGTAACAAGAAGTGTGACATCACACATTTTGGTTAAAATAAAAACATTTAAAATCAGCAGATTAAATTTTTAAGTTAATTTGAAATTACCAGAATTTGAGGGTATTTTTTTAATCAGGGCTAAAACAACTTTCATGTGATTTTTTTTTTCACTTATATTCCTTTCTTTTCGAAGAAAGCATTCAGGGTAGGTTCTTAGAATATAGTAGCAGCAGAAATTCTTCACCATTAGAAGAAAACCTCCCCCGGTCACACCCTTGAAATGTCCAACAAAAGATGCGTCGCCCCACCTGGGTGAATGGTAGAACTGGCATTGGCACAAACAGGTTGATCTTATTGAGACGGTTTTTAAAAATTCAATCTGTTTAATTTTGTATTCAGAAAGTAAAGATAAGATTTATATCAAATTCCAAAACACTACTGTTTTCAATTGCTCTTTTATATTAATATTTTATTACAATTGTATATTAATTAGGTTTTTTGTTGTAAATCTTAATCTTATTTCATACAAAATAAGTACACATGTAATCATTATTATTATGCTCACAAATGTCATTAAAACACATAAAGTTTAAAAATTAAATTGGAAACACGATCTATAACGTAGTGCTTTGTTTCAGAACTGCAAGTATATGTTTATGTAATATAGCGTGTCATGTGACAAGGGGGGGAGGGGGTATGGTGAAGTGTGACACTTTGTGACAAAGGGGGAGGGGATCAAAAATATTGAAAAAAAGTGTGACATCATTTATGGACGGCCCCATATGCGAAATATGGAACGGGTAGTATCATAGTCATCAATAAATTCAAACTCGAAATTTTGATGATTCTCTACATATTGCATTCAACTACGGTTGTATAACCAACCAACTGATTAGAATTCTGCACCAAATTCGTTAAAGGGTTGACTGTCTGTCGATCTGTCCATTCTTATGAATGTGAGCAGGATAATGAACAACTCATTTTCCAGCATGCTGATTGAAATAAGCAAAAATATAGTCGAAATTGGAATTTGAAAATTATTCATTAGTGATGAAAGGAATTTTTTCAATTTTATATTTAGTTAAAATGTTTTTAATTAGAACTTTATATTACTAAAAGCATTATATAAATCATATTTATGCACAATAATGACATATGAAATAAATACAAAGATAAAATAAATAATCGACGTTGAAATTAACTGCCAATAATTATTGTTTCTTTGAGGGGAAAAACTGAACAAACCATTTATTTTCCTGAAAAAAAAAACTGACAAAACCTTTAACAGTTGCTTTCAGATCCGGAAAGAAACGCACCTTTTAAAGGAAAGAATTGTGTTATTACCATTGAATTCATATTTTTTAAAATTAGGAATCACAAGGAATACTCTACCTCGTCAATTGGGAAAATTGTAAATCTAAATATCTTGATTGCCTATGGGAACTATGAATTATACGTACCATTATATATGTACCATTCATGGAACCCTCAGAAGGAGATACGTGCCGTCATAGGTGATGGGTAACCAGCCTAATTCCATTATTCTAAAACCAGGAGAGCCGACAACTTGTTTCCTTATACTGCAACTTCTCAACCTCTCATTCGATTTGGAAGACCGTAGGTTTTATTATTTAGTAAGTATTATAAATAATACCTAAAGACTTTATAGATTATTTGGGGAGTGAGGGGCAAATTATTCAAAGTTCTAAGTCTTAATTATGTCAGTTTTTATCAATCAGAGATTTTTCTTTTAAAGCTTCTACTAATGTATCTTTCACATTTATATACAGGAATAAACTTAGAAAGGAAGGAAAGTATGATGTTTTCCGGAAATATTATCAAAAAATTTTTTAAAAAACTCAAAACATTCTAATAGTAAGATTGTCGAACAATGAAACTCATAGCGAATGCCAGTTTTAAAAAACTAATGGAAAGTAAGACACACAATTGAATTACCCAACTCGTTATTTTTGAAGTTATTTTGAACTTTTAAGTATTTTTATTTACAAACTTTTTTTTTCCAAAAAAAAAGTTGCTTGTTTTAATTTGACATAAATGTGGAGCCGAAATCATATGTTCTGTAATCGACTTTTATAACTGAAATTTAATATACAGTTGTATCAGATTATTGCTTTATTATGTATAGTATTTATCATATTTTTGGCATTTACAGGGTTATAATTATTATTTTTTGGGTTTTTTTAATTTTAAAGTTCTCGAAAAAATCAAACACATCGCAATTTTTATTATATCTTTTGAAAGATCATTTAATGCTTTACAAGTGAGTGTAATATTTTGTCTACTTTCAGAACATTAAAATGGAAATCCAAACGTATAGTCCAGTAAAATGGTACATTTTGGTATGCAAAAGGTCGGGTAGTTTTGATTTTTGGATATGTTGTTAGTGTTGGGCGTGTGTTGAAAAATCCAACTTTTCGACCTCGTCGCGCCAAGGCGCGCCACTTGAACAAAACATCGAAATTTTGGATCTTTTATAAATTTTTTCACAATATCTCCAGAACGGTTGGCTTTACAGAAAAATATTATCCTTCACAAATTTAAAGTAGAGTAAATTTGTCACAGTTTGAGCCCAAAATCAGCTCTGTAACTTAAATAGTGATCGAGACACAGGCTTCCAAAAAATCACGATTTTCTCAAAAATTTATGAAAATTCTTATTTTTCGTCAATTTTTGTTGAATATGTCCTAAACTAATATAAGTTGTTAGAGCAAACGTCATATGGATCAATTTTAAAGGCGAGTAAATTTGCTATAAATAAAGCACTATAAAATGTTTCTGCGACTTATACTTCAAAATATGCAGTTGTTCAACGAAAGAACGGTTTAGAAATTTTTGACATCATAAAACAATTAAATAGTCTCAAAAAATATGTACTAAGTTTATATAACAAAAGTTTAAAACTTGGACAATAGTTGTTAGGCATAAACCATATAATATATGTTATTTAAAGTTTTTGCCTTTTTCACGAGCCAGGACGGAAATCTTCAAGCTCTGTCTGCTGCTCCTTATCCTCTTCATCCAGCTGAAGATATAAATCTTCTATCTCTTCGTATATAAAGTTATTTATTGACGATGGCGTGTCGTCTTTGTCTTCAATGCTGTCCTCAAGTAGATTGATGTCTGACACGTCGCAAGCTTCTCCCAGAGAACAAGTGCACTGGGAAGAACATATAAGACCTGCTTTCCGGCAACCACAAGCATTCTTGCACCCTTTCTTGCAGTTGCAAGATATAATTTTCAAAAGGGATTCAGGAGCTGCATCCCTTTCCATTTTGCGTGGGGAGAGGCCGAATCGGGTAGGTACCCAGCCCCACTCAAGAGGATTTTTCTCATGTCCTAACCACTTCTGTATCTGGAAATCGTGCTGCATCCACGGTTGTGGGTAAACGTGCTATAGTGGACCTTGCTTTAGTTGCTGATTGGGTAAATAGCGTGTAGTGCAAGTGATTGAGATCACATGCAGAGGTTCTGGGGTTACCTCTATATAAATGAATCAGAAAAGTTTCGCCTGCCTTAGCCACTTGGTCAATGGTAGCTTCAGAGTTGAAAAATACTTGTATTTTTTCTTCCAGGTGTCGGTTTTTTTTTTAAAGAGAGCAAAATTTTGTTTTCCCATGGTCGAATAGTGACTTGTAGTATCACACCCACTGAAAGCCCGTGAATGAACAAAATCATTCTGCTGAATTTGTATTTAAATGACGTTGTGGAGTATAACACACATCAGGCGGCCTCCCTTTTCCACATTTTCGGAAGTACAAGTTCTCTTTCATTGGAGCTAACCCCGTTAGAAGGACTAAAAAGTCAATGTTTTCACCAACCACGAAAATATTGTCATATTGAGATTTAACAGAAACAGCAGTTTCAACAATTAGTACGTCTGCGTCCTCTACTGCCTGTTTAACTGTTACATTTGCTTTTTGTAGAAACTTTTTAAAAAGGTCAATGAAACGCACCTTGTTTCTTTCATTTGCTAAAAATTGTTCTTGAGAAATTTCTGGACATGTGGCTTCATTGAAGATAATCTCATGTGATGAATGTAAGTTTGCTCGTCGAATGCGTTCTGCACTTTTGGTGCTCTTTCCATTCACATCAGAAGGATATCCTTCAAACACTACGGCTACGTTCGATCCATAATGTGTTTGTAAGTATGTCAGATAACTCTTAGTAATGTCCCCGAAATTCATGTTGCGATGCCAAACAACTTTGTGAAGTAAGTGGCCTCCATCCACCACTACAAAATTATATTTACCTTGGACAGTATCAATTTTGGTTGGTGTGAACTCTGAAAACAGAGACGATTTAGTTCCCTTTCGCATTCCCTCTTCATTAAACAGTGACAAAGGGAAAAGTGACAGTTCAAATGTGAAAAACATTTTCAAGTCTTCATCTGACTGTTTGGCGACACAAATTCTGTGGAAGAGGGTTAGTGGGTCCACAGTAATTTTTTCTTTCCCAATTTTAGCACTGTTGTTAACAGAAGCAAGTGTAATGACTTTATTATGAACTTATGACTTTATGACGCTTGAATTTAATGTTTCCGAAGTTGCCACCAACAATTCTGGAGATTCCCTCACAACCAAGTTAGTGAGACAAGTGGCAGTTAACATCCGCCGTTCCTACTACACCACTGCTTATTGACATCAGCGCATCATTTATGGGGAATGGTATGTGTTGAACCACTTATATTAGTTTAGGACATATTCAACAAAAATTGACGAAAAATAATAATTTTTATAAATTTTTGAGAAAATCGTGATTTTTTGGAAGCCTGTGTCTCGGTCACTATTTAAGTTACAGAGCTGATTTTGGGCTCAAACTGTGACAAATTTACTCTACTTTAAATTTGTAAAGGATAATATTTTCTGTAAAACCAACCGTTCTGGAGATATTGTGAAAAAATTTATAAAAGATCCAAAATTTTGATGTTTTGTTCAAGTGGCGCGCCTTGGCGCGACGAGATCGAAAACTTGGATTTTTCGACACACGCCCAACACTAACAACATATCCAAAAATCAAAACTACCCGACCTTTTGCACAGCAAACCCTTTTTTTCTGACGGATTTACTGGACTAGTACGAAACTGATCGTTTTCGACAGAATGTTCTTTTTTTTTATTTAATCGAGGTGTTAATAGCGCCAAATTACTCTTGACATTAGTGCTGTGTATGGAGAAGGAGTAATGCCTCAAATACTAATAGCAGTTGGTTTTCAGGCTTAGAAAAAAAAATCTTCGAAATCTCTTCCCTCTCACACCAAATTCTTCTTCCAGCGATCAGAGGATTTAAAAAAATTAATATAAAGTGAAAAAGATTAAAATAAGAATTAAAAATAAATATGAAGTGAATTTAAAAATTAAAAATAAATTTGAAAAACGCTCTTGAGTAATTACTCAACCATATAAAAATTAATTCATGAAGTTCACAACGTGTGCAAATTAGAAAAGATGTTTCATTTAACATTGTGGCAGTAAATTTCCATCATGAACAGACAAACATTAATTTTGCTTTTTCATAAAATACTCTATAAAACGTTTATATAAGTAAATTTTAATTTATACTTTTTTATTTTTACTTTCTGCTCCTTAATCAGCATACTATTTACATTTATATTAATTTTTATATGAACTAAATAGGCTAGAAAGGTTTAGTGCAATTTTAATATTCTTTATGATAACGACGTTTAAGTAATTAATTCTAATTAACTCCGATCAGAACATTTAATTTTTATTTCTCTAGTATTGTAGTTATTCTCTAGTATATACGACAAGATTCATTGATTCAAGATTCATTTAATGTCATTTAATGTCTAGAAGGGAACATTTTCATTGGTAAGATAATCTTATCCAACGAATTATATTTAGCTAGGGAAGACTTTTTTCCTTTCAGTTTTAAAATATAACCATATATTTTGGATTTCCTATGTCAAAAGAGCATCCATAATAATATATCAAAAGTGATTTCGTAGCACTGAGCCTATGGATAATATGATTTCTAGAAGATGGCCGAAGACTCATTGCTTATGACATAGGTGTCCCAGAAAAAGCGTCAAACAATTCGTTTATTGAAAAGCCTTAATTAGGGGAAAGTGGGGTAAAACCGGGTACCTAAGGTTCGAAGGCCTGTTTTAGTTAAACTATTCGACCGAGAGCTTGACAAATTTTACTAAAATATTCATTTTCTCTATTAAAGTACAATATATCTTTCAGGAAAAGTCATAGTTTTACTACTTTTCTTACTGATAATTTTTTTGTAGAAAAAGTCAAACCACCCGGTTTTACCCCACTAATGGGTAAAACCGGGTACACATGTTAACTCCATTGGAAATTAGGGAAAACTAGATTTTCAGTTTTTTCTACATTATAGGCCTACTATTTCTAACCAACCCCTCTATTACCACCTTAAGCCCTTTTTTCCTTTCTTGGTAGCTTTAGGAGGAAGAAAAAGAGTTTAACGCTTAAAGACGCGCCATCACCCAAGCCAAATGAGCCGACTCAATCTACTATAAATTATTACGGATCTTCAGCCGGAATCGAAGACAGAAAACAAATTGATTTTCCAGACACAGATTAATGCGTAAGTTTAGTTTTGTGATAGGCATATTTATTTATAACTTTGTATTGTTGTAAATATTTGAGGTACCGCCTGGAATAACGTAGGTTTACGGTTTTTAAGAGAATAAATAAATAAAATATAAACAAAATAAAAACAAATTTTCATAAGGTAAAGCCACTCCGGTCACTATATTTTTAATTTATAACTTAAACTTATTTTTTATTTGTTAAATAATTGACCATAATATGTTGCTACTTTTCATTATTCCTGTGATCTCAAAGGCGAATATTTTTTGACGTAAGAGTAAAAACTTCTTTGGCCTATGTAATACGTTAGTAGGCTTTACCGTAAAAGATTTGTTAAAAACTTTATATTAATGTTTTCTTTTATTTTTAGAACACAAGAACATGACCAAACTCCAAAAAAGCTAGGAAAATTGTGGCCAATTCTATGAAATGGAAGTGTAATGTAATGAAAATAGCTCACCAAACAGGTAAACCTTACATAAGCAAAAAGGGGGAAAATGTGCCATAAAGAAGAGTGGAAACATTGAAAAACTGTAATTTGCAATGTAAATATAAGTGTGGTGGAAAAATTTCAGACACAGAGCGCTCACATATTCATGATTCGTTTTATTCCTTAGGCGCAGTTACAGAAAAAATGTATTTTCTTATTAACACAACGTGTCGATTGTTAACGGTAAGACCAAAGAGATTGATACCAGAGCAACGAGTCAAATAGGAAGAAGATACTTGAATGGAAGATGAAGACGAAGCAGATAATGAGAAGAATAGAAGAAAAATTACGTCGTCAAGAAGGAAATCTTCCTTTAAGTACTTTTTTGTTGTGAAGAGAGAGAAAATACAGGTATGCAAGTCTTTCTACTTATGAACATTATCTATATCTGAAAAACCAGTATATACCGCACAATGAACTAAAAATGTGGAAACCAACACATCAACCCTCAGGACCCAAGAGGAAAGAATGGAAATAGTAGAAGATTAAGGAAAGGAGATTCAGTTTTAGTAAGAGAACACATAAAATCCTTCCCCGTAGTAGAGTCCCATTGCTGCCGGGCACATACCAAAAGAAAATATTTGGGTTCTCACCTCAGTATTGGGAAAATGTACAAATTGTACATTCAACAGTGTTGTACTGAAAAAATAAGAAAAAATAACTGCAGTTAGAAAATCAATGTACTACATAGTTTTTGTCACTGACTTTAACCTTGGATTTCACTCCCTCCTCCCACAGTGACAGATGTGACGTTTGCGAGAAATTCAAAGTGGCAAAACAAAAGCAAACACTGACGTTACGGATAAATATGAGTTTTATGCGTATCAAACGTCAAAATTGAACATGCGAGAAATTAGGACAAAAAGAAAAGATTTGCGTGTATTGCTATTTGGCTTACAATATGTTATACTGACTCCACATGCTAATATTAGTGTTTTTTTCTTACCTGAGAAAATTAAACGTCTGTAACTTGACTGCGTAAGGCACAATATACTAAACACGTATATTGTGCCTTAAGGAATGACAATTTATCTGTCCGCGTTGGTAATGACATTGCTAGTGCGTTTCACAAAATACTGACCGTACTAGCTGAGGAAAATGACATAACTGATTTGATAACATGGTCGGATTCGTGTGTTCCCCCAAATCGAAATTCTCCCTCTCCAACTATAAGACTAGCGATGAAGGAGAGCGACATTACATCTTTGTAATAATATGCTGTGTTAGGTGCTAAGCAGCATTCTATATCTCTCTATATATACCATTCACGTCAAAATATTGCAGATACACAAAGAATGTAAATAAATTAGATATACAGAAATCCATCCCAATCTCTCATCCTAGAAGCAACCGAATAATAAGCGAAATAAATGCCTACGTTTTGGAACTGATTGATCGAAACAATTTTGGCGAAAATAATAAGCTATGATTGAAGGAAATTTGTTTCAACATTTTTGATGGTGGGAAAATTATTTATTATTAGAGAAACGCCAATAACGCAATATTTTGTTTTTCTTTTCCTCTTTTTCAATATTTTGTTCCATTTTTACTCTTTTTATTATGATATATTTTTTATTTTCATTTGATTTCTTTGATTTTTTTGCATCGCCTTCATATTTCACTTTTCATGTATTTGAGTTTTATTTTGCTGTATATAGTTATATATAGGTACCAAAAATGATACAAATTCTAAGAAAAAAGATCAGATTAATAAATAATTTCAAGCACAGCGATATTTTAGAAGGTGCTACCATATAAAAATAATAAAAAAGAAATGAATTAACAGAAATAAATCCAGTCACATGTTCTGAATAATCATAATTACGCCAGAACAAAGAGAGATTAATCGCCAAATGTGAAGCTCCGAGAGGCAGAAAAAAAACCTTTTCCCCAAAGGCACCAAGGTCAATTTGATTTCGCGTAATTTCAGACAGAAGGAGGGAAAAACTGATTTATGAAATTAAATAACATACGTTTTAAAAATAGATTTTTAATGCAGAGAATATAGGTTATTGTTATTTAAAGCAAAATTCTGTCCAAAAATGTCAATTACTTTTAAAATACGTTAAGATAATTGCAGGATTATTTCACTCGGCGGAAGAATACAATCTATAGCTTCTACTGTATTATAATCTTAAGTTGTCTTTGTCTATAGCGCGGTGCCGATTTATTCTGCCGTGGGTAAGGTCTTCTGATGGGGGAGGGCTTCTCTGGTAGTGCATATATGTATGAGAGTCAGGAATGTTATGAATGATGCATTTTTCGCGAGTTGTAAGTAGGGTATTTACAATTAATTTTTTCTGTCAAGGCACTGTGTTACATTTGTACACCACATAGATAGTATGTGTAGGCGGAATTGGTGTTGTAGATATAGTGCCATCGTTATATATCATTTGTGGTGTGTCTTCAAGATTAACTTCCAGAAAGAAATGATTCCTAGAAATTTTGTTTAATTTTTTACGCATTTATAGAGCGAAATGTAGTTATTTGTGCGAAAATAATACAGATAAAAACGTCCCAAAGAAAAAGATAAAATAAATAATTGGTTTTAACTCTTAACTGCCAAAGACAACCATTTCTCGGGGGGAAACATTTACCCTAACAGAAAAATAAACAATTGTTTTCAGATTCAAAATGAAATGCGTTTTTTAAAAGAAAGATGTGTGCCCATACCACTTAATTAAAATTCTTTATTATTTATAATTCAAAAGGAATAACCCACGCCACCCCCTGGCCGTCAGGCAATTTTGAATGCGCGGATTATCTACGGGAACGATAAATCCCGCTTTACGAACCCCATTACGCACGTCTCATGCGTCGAACACTCCCAAGTAGGTACGTATCGTCATCGGCAATGGACCTTATGCATGTGACGTCACATCCTCCGACACGCGACCTGCCAGCGGCAGCCAGTGGTCAGTCTTAAACAGCTGACTCAGAACTGCTTTTATTTCTGAGTCGCTTATAGGCCGATCGTTTTGTTTATTCCTCCACAGCTGTTTTTCTATACTCTCGAACCCAAACGGTGCATAAGGTCCATTGGTCCGTTAACCAGCCTCCACCTTATTATTTTACCGTCACGTAAACCAACAACCTGCTTGATTACATGGAAATTTGTCATCTCGAATTCGTGGTGGAAGCCCGGAGTTCTTATTATTTAGTAACTATTATGAATAATATCTACTAAACTTAATAGATAATTTTGGGAGTGAGGGGGAAATAATCCTAATGTCTTTCTTATATCAATCATTTTTATCAATCAGAAATTTTTTTTTCTTAAGCTTCTAATGAGATATATTTCATATTTTTTACAAGCAGAATAAACTTTGACTAAAGGATGGCCAGTCTGATGTTTTTAAGATATATATATATTTGATATCTTTAATTTAATTAGTTTTTAAGATATATATATTTGATATATATGATATATATAAGATATATATATATGATTGATATGTTCCTATTAATCAAAGAAAAATTTTAAAAAAAGAACTGAAAACCCCTTAAACTTTCTAATAGTATAAATCGATGAACAATGAAACTCATAGCGAATACAGGGTTTAAAAAACTGAAGGGGAAAGAAACACATTGAATTTAACGAAACCAACTTGTCAATTTTGACGTTGTTTGAAGACTTAATTAATTTTTTTAACAAAATTTCGTTCTTCAAAAAATAAATAAATAAATAAAGTAACCATCCATCGCCAGTTGAGATCAATTTGATGCCAAAATCAGCTGCTATGAAAACAATTTTAATAACTGTAATTTTAATAAGTAATATAACGTTGTGTCAGATTATTTTTTTAATTTATATAGTATCGGATCATAGATTTTGCATTTATTGGGTTGAGTTATAATTCATGAGCGTTCAAATTTAGAAATTCCTATTAAAATAAAACGCATTGGAAAAATGTTTTGTATCATTTGAAAAATAATTTAAGATTATATAATTTGCTTTAATAGGTGTTTTTGTATTTTTCAGAATAAAGTGGAAAAATTGACGATTTTTGACAACACGTGCGTTTTGCATTTAATCAAGTTATTAATAGCACAGAAGCTGCAGGTGTGATTATTGCTGTGTATGAAAAATGAGAAATACATTAATGTATGATCCGCAGTTGGTTCTTGGATATTAAAAATAATAATAATAATTAAAATTAAATAATAAAATAAAAACTCTTCACAATCTCTTCTTAAAAAAAATTCTTCAAACGACCAGAGATTTTTTGATGAAAATTTAAAATATAAATCCCTCAGGAATTATTACTCCACCCAAAAATGAAATTCAAGATGTTCCCAGCATACGAAATTAATACAAGGTATTTGACTTTCTAGAAGCGTTTGTGAAAAATAAATAAGTAAAATATTAAAACTGCATTAGAACAGATTAACACTGATTTTGCTTTATCATGAAAAACGCCATAAAACGCTTGCACAAATAAATATTAATCTCAAAAACAATTTTGCCCTCTCATTAGTAAATATGTTATGTTTTTATTCAATTGAGCTAAAATATGTTAGAAAAGTGTGAAGCTTAGAATACTTTTAATGTTTTTTTATGATAAAGATTTTTTAATAATTAAATCTAATTAACTCCCTCGAAGAAAACTATATATTTTTTCTGTAATGTCCTAGTAATACACCAGATGGAACAACACTAGACGAGAAGATTTTTATAAGTAAAATATTTTTACACAATGAAGTATATACATAGGTCGCCAAGAATTTCTTCCATAGTATTAAGATATAACCATATAGTTTGTTTGTGAAAATAGATTTCAAAATAATATCTCCAAACTGCATTCGTGACAATCTGCGGAAATTAAATTCTAAAAGTGTTATAAGTATAAATAATTGTATCGTTGGAAATTTAAGATAAAATCAATATGATTATATATCTTTGCTCTATTATTTCAAATGCTTTTTAAACATGATTCCTTCATTGACTGTTATTTTGAAAAAAACAGCCAATGAAGGAAAAAGCTTATGCTTTTAATAAAGATTTTTTCAGGTTTATTATTTGAAAAATTCATTATAAAAAAATTACCTTGTTTATTAAATCTCGTATTAGCCTGTAAGTTGGCAAAATTCGTATAAAAAGTGAGCTGGTTAGACAAACAGAACTCCATATTTATTTGCATTTCACTGACTTATTGTTATTTTACATCATTTTTATAAACTACCACTAATTCTAAAAAACAAATTTTAATAAATAAATAAGGAGTTTTCAATTAAAACCTATTTTGTGGAAGTCAATTTTTTCTTTTTTCTATAAAGCGCTGCTTTTCAATATAAAAGTGGTGCATTAAAGCAATATAAAGTACAGAGCGATTGGCTTCCTCTGAAGAAAAGACTACAAATTCAATCTTATGTTTGATAACTGATTTCAGCGACACCTAGCAAAGTGATTGTGTTTTAAAGATGAATACAGAAGTCTAAGTCCAACA
>BGPR01014453.1:0-39183 GCA_013235015.1 Araneus ventricosus
ATTAGCTAATAATAAATATTAAATTTCAAGATATAATTTAACAATGATTTGATAAAATAAGTTGTATTAATTAAAAAAATGAAATTTACTAAACATTCTGAATTCATATATTGATATAATAAATGTTTCATTAGACATTAATATTACATCTATGAAGAAGAAACCTGGACAATCCACAGTGGGTATATGGCAACATCAATAACATTTGGTAACAAAAATCGTTCACTGGCTTGAAACCATTGAAAAAAAATTTGCTTGAAATGAAAAGTTAAAATAAATTAATAATTAAAAAGTAAGAATTATCATAACATAACAGCTGAAAAAAATTTAACCAAATTAATAAATCCATTTATTTTTTGCTAATTCAAAGTAAAAAAAAAAAAAAAAAAACATAAAAATTTATTTTACCTAGAGTCAAGCAGTAACATTTATATCAAAAATCAACCATGAAGGATAAACAAGGAAATATAAATAGAGTATAATAACCGAAAAGATATACTTACGTAATTTCTCCTTTGGGCAATCAACAACCTTATGACTTTTTCCAAACCATTAATGATAAAATAACCACCGAATTCCTACAGGAAAATATTTTAATGAACACTTTAATACTTAAGAAGATATTATTTTACTTTCATTTGTATGCTACAAAAACATTTGAAGTTCAAGTAGTAAGTCTAATGTTCTGGTAAAAGACTAAATAACTTTTAAATTTAATTAATCTTAATTTCAATAAGTACAGATACTCTTCAGTTTAGATGAAATGGATTATTACAGAACAGAATGTATTAAAGGATTAATCATTATAGTAAACTCATATTTTTTAAAAGAATAGATAATTTATTTTGGAAAAGAAATGAAAGATTAATTTATTTATGAATGTGAAAGAAAAATCTTTTAAAAATTCCATTCTTATTCAGTATGAAGCTGCAGATTACATAATAATACAATTCATTACAGAAAACAATGTCAGACCATAGCCACACAACTTACATATGTACATTTGAATTAATAGAAAGGAAAAATTTCCATTGAGTTCCTTTTTCACTTCCAACTTTTATGATGTTATAAATATCTAATTTAACAAAATAGATTTTTCTACTAAATATCAAATAGGCTATACAGCAAGAAGAATAACAGATATATATACTTCTTCAAACTAAGTGACATTTTTTTTTCTTTTAAGAACACCATTTCTCTCGAGCATTGGTAAAAAGCATTTGGCATCTTTGACTGAAATCTACAGCCTACATGATCAGGAAATAGATAAAATATTTGATTGTGCTCATTTATACTAAATTTTTAACAATTAAGCAACACCAATAAACTGCAACTTTCATTTTTGTGACACTCAATATATTAGAAATACATATAAACTTGATGCAATAAAAATGCAGTATTTATAATTTATTGTACACATTTCTACATTCAGATAAAGATTTGAAAAAGAGACAAAGAAAAATTTAATTCCAACCAATAAGGATTTACTTTAACAACAAAGATATTCATACTTACATTTTCTTCTTCGCCAACTTTAACAAGTTGTTTTGGAGTCAATTTATCCAAATTGCAAGCTTGAGACTGAAAGAAAAAAAAATAATAATAAACCACTGAAACATAAAATGTGAGAATTCTCAGTGAGTTATACCTGTTTCTATCCACCACCAGAAGGTCAAACCAATGAGAGAATGTAAATTAAATGCGACAAACAAAGTTAATATTTTTAATAATATCTTTTCTTTTTACAGTTTTCAGTGATAAGTTGTTTAAAAAATATGTGGTGCATAAGAAAATGTGGTTTGATAATTCTTATTAATAACTTTTGTACATTTTGTTTGTAATCAAATAACCTGAGACTCCCCCACAAAAAATAATCTTACGATATTCTGCACTACTTTTCACTCAATATGATTTTCAATTCAATGCTAATGACTTTAAAAGTAACCTGAATAACTCTAAATACTATTCTTTCTTTTTAAATTACATATAGAATGGGTGATCAGTTAACAAAGAGATAAGATTGCGAACAAATTGGACAAAAGAGACTAATTTTCAAAAAAAATTTTATGCCCATACATAACTAACACAAAAAGAAAACACATTGTATTGAAGATTTGAAGAACTACATGTTGCTGCCATCTGCTGCAAAACAAATGAGCAGTCAAACGTGGGATAACAAAGTGCTGGCAGGAGTACGACAAATTCACCAGATAAGCAGACGAGAACGTTTATATGAAATGGTTTTTGGAAAAAGATTTGACAACTGCATACACCTTTTTGAGCAACAATAAAATTTCTGTCATTTTTGTAAGTACTTACTGAATTATTTATTAAAAAACTGTTAATATTATGGTGTCTCAAAAGAGTGGAAAGAATTTCAACCAACAAGCATTTACTTTAACAACGGAGATATTTATACTTACATTTTCTTCTTCACCAACTTTAACAAGTTGCTTATATTACAGAAAGTTACAAATTACTTTACAAGCTACAGAAAGCAAAAATATATATTACTGACGTTACTTATAAATGTATACAGTAAGGAATTTTATTGATTTTCATTTTTTCACTCTCCAGAACAAATTAATCAAATTCAGAATTTCATGTTCATTAAATAATGTTTGCTGAGTAATCAACTGTATATAAATGAAACACAAATAGTTTGATGAAAATATTTTTTAGATCACATTAGAAATCCAATGATGTCCAAAAGACAAAATAAATTTAAATTAAATAAATTAATGTTAATAAACTAATATCAAACTTTATACTGAAAACAAGAAAATCAGAAAAAAAAACTTTGATCACAATAAAATATTTTAGTCACAGAGATTTAGCTTACCTTTACCATGATAGGTACTTCACCAATTGTCTTTTCAACCACATCTTGAATAACTCCATTTAAAGACCAAGAGGTAGTCAAATGAAATAAGCCTTTATAAGTTACATGACGACTTCGACACTAAGCAAGTAAATGGATAAAAAGGTAAGATGGTAAAATTAAAAAAATACCTGCATTCCACTTATAAGAACAAGCTATTGGGAGTCAATCAAGAAACTGTTTCAATAATTTCATAAATTTTTCTTACTTTTCCAAAGATAACCATTTTAATAAAGTAATACAGAGAAACAGAATTCTTTTTTGATTTAGTAACATTAATAAAGAAATAAATTTCTTTCTATGTAAATAATTTTTTTTACCCATCTATATATTAATATGTGAAGAAAAAACTTTGTACCCCTTTTTAAGCACATTGTGAGCACATAGGAGTACGAGATTTGGCATAGTTAAAGTTCATATGGAGAAGGAGTGCGGAAAGATAAAATTTATGTATAATATGTGTTACAAATACATTAAATTAAATAAAATAAAACACTCATTGTTTACATTCATACACTGTAAAAAATTAGTGGAGTAGATGCGGAGTGAATGATTTGTAATTGATTTAATCCCCCGCAGTGAAATCCACTCCAAGAGGGAGTTTATTTAGATTATTCATAAAAAAACCTCTTTGGAGTGAAATACAAAATGCGGATGATTTAAATCTGTCAAGGTCAAACACATATTAATCTGTGGTCAAACAGTCGCACAGAGTAGAGATTGTCTTCTAAGGAATTTATATATAATATGCATTACTAATACATTAAATAAAATAAAATAAAACATTCATTGTTTACATTCATACTGAATGTCAAACATATAAAAATCTATGGTCAACAGTCAGACAACATTTATTTTTTTTAACTGCCCAGTTTTTTTGTTTGAATAAAAAATATATAAAAAAATGCAAAGCACACATTCTTTATTTCATTTTTTGTATTAGTTTTTTATTTAAATTTTATAAAATTTGAAAAAGATAGATTAACTGTGTAGCCTTGGTGAAACCTGGCCAGTATAGCAATAATAATAATAAAAAAAGGCAAGGAAATGTCAAAAAACGCGTTATTGTTTTTTTAAACATGACTTAGCCAAGCTATACCTCATTTTTCCTATCGTTCTTATTTTTCAAATAATTCGAAAATTAATGCATAATGACTTATTTGTACACGCTTGCAGCTGATGTGCAATGATTATAGAGGTATACTCTTTGACAAAAGAACCTCAATAACGTTCAAACTTAAAAATTTAATGAATTATGGTCGAATTTCGACTACTAGGCAGCCTCTAGTATGTTTGAAATGGGCAAACTTGGGAATAACAGAACTGATGTAAAACTCCTTAAACTTTTCCTTTTCAGGTAGAAAAATATTTTAGCAACCCTAATTTTGTAAAAAAACTTTTTGTTTCGTAACCATAAAATTGAAAAATAAATAGGACTAGCAAATTTTATTGAAATGTTGTAAATTTTTCTCCATTATTTTTGCTTAAAAATACTGAAGAATTTATAAAAAGTTTGACAGTTTTTATGACCCTGATAATGTTCTACTCAAAACAAAGTTATGAATCAAAGTTTAATCAGCCCTAATCTTGAAGGGTAAAAAAGATTGTGAATTCCAAACTTTCATCCTAAACAAATGGAAAAATGTCTCAATTTTACAGGCAGGCATTTACTATTATGATTTAAAAAACTTTATGTTCTGCTTTTTTTTTTTTTGCTTCATTCAGAATTTAAAAAGATATCGCGAGGGGAAAAAAGAAGTTATTGAAAAAGTTTATTCAAAATTTTATAATAAAGATTATTGTAAAAGAAAATCAGAACCTTCTATTAAATATTTAGAATTTTTTTTTCTAAATATTTGGAAAGTATATTAAAGAATTTAGAATCAACAATCAGATCAAGCATAGAATTATTCTTGCAAGAAAAAATTTAATGCATGAGATTTTACTTAGAAATTAAATTTATTTTTAAAAAGTAGGAACAATAATATCATTTAATCTTTAAACACAGACATATACACTAGTGCTAATTTCTAAAGATATTTAACTTCTATTTGTCTCAGTTTAATGAGAGTATAATAAAATACAAATTTTTATTTTACATAAATAGATTACCTCAGCTGGATAAACTTTAAAAGTTTTAGCAACAGTATCTCGCTTCACCCTAGGCATTTCAATATAGCAATTCTAAAATAAAAAAATATATAAACATAGTCATCTAACAAGAAATAAAATGAACATATCAATATCAAATATCATACATTTAAATTACTGAAAACCAAATAACTCAAAAATATATCCCTGAGAAAAAAAGAATAATTTTAAACAATACTTAAATAATTAAAGAAATGTTTTTAAAATTTAATTTTTCAAAATAAATTGTCAGGAAAATTTGTAGCAAGAAATCATTTTTTAAGCTAATTCTGAATCCGCATCATGTAAATTTATTTTAATCCAAACCAGTGTGAGTGGTCTCCCCTAAACTTTCTCGTATACTTCCTCAAAAAGGTGCGGTTTCCCCTCCCCCTGCATGGATAAAAAAATTCGAACATACTGTAACTCAGAATCCAATGACTATCAGAAGGTTTTTCATTTTAGATTATAGTGATTGTAAAATATTTAGGTAAAGAATCAAATTCAAAGAGAAGTGAAACGATTAAATGATTACCGATTCCACTCTTGCCTGCTCAAGGACAAAGTGACGTAATCCTTCCACGTAGCACAGAGAGTGCTAACAGAACGTATGCATATGGAGAATCAGATTAGAAAAATTAATTATACAATTTTAACGCCTCTTTTTTAAACCAATTGAAACAAAATTTGGGCACAGCTCTATAATTAATATTAGCAACAGTCACACCAATTTTTATTTATCTAAGCCAAAGGGTTTAGGAGATATAATTTTTACAAGTATGCGATTATACAGTCTAACAGACCATCAACCCTTCAACAGATTTGGTCCAAAATTTGATATGGACCTACATCCATGATGATAAAACTGTGTACCAAATTTTATCCATCTAGCTATTCAAGCTTTTGAGTCATAGTGTTCACATGACAGCGGACAGACAGACAGGCAGACTTCCCTTAGACGGATTTTGTCCAAAATTTGATAGAAACCTACAAATTATGTTTAAAGACTACATACCAAATTTCATACCCATAGCTCTAATAGCTTGAGTTATTGTGCTCACACACAGACAGAAATAATTCCAAAATTGTGTTTTTCGGACTCAGGGAGGTCTAGAACGTGGAGATTCGTCAAAATCTCAAATTTGAATTTTTGACGATTACAATACTTTCTCTTTGTATACGAGAAAATAAAAACATTAGATGCTTTAAATATCTTTGTAAAATCTAACAACCGTTTATTTAAATCTCTAAATAGAAAAGTTTATTTTTAAATCTGTCCAATTTTAAGTTTCTTGACACAATGTAGGTTAAATATTGCTGCCATTTGCATAAAACATATATTTATATTAATAACAAAATTGATAAAACAGGAACCAAGCATACACTTGAAACTAACTCATTTCACTTAAGAATAAGCTAAATGGAGATTTCTTCAACAAGAAGTCTTGTAACAAATATTTGTTAACTAGCCATCTTCAGCAACCAGTTGGTTTGCTAGAATCATTAGCCGTGAAAATTTTCAATTTAATTCTCTCAAGGTTCCCACTCTACTTTTCAAACTGAAAATAACCACCTTCTAAGCACTTTCTAAGACTTTATAAGAACTAAATAAAATATTATAAAAGTCACATTTCACAATTTAATACATGACTTTCAACCAAGTGAGATGCTTTTACAGTTTAGTTAAACTCATAAGAACAATACTATGTAAAAAAAAAAAAAATCAATATTTAAGTCTATTTTTTTAAAAATTATACAAAAATAATGCTATATAAAAATTTTCAAAATAAGCCCAGTCCCATTTTTTAAAATATCAGCAGTTAAAATATGGGCATGTATATGTATGCATGTCAGTAATAAGTACACATATTAACAAACTATAAAAGAGGCACAGCAGGGAAAAAAAAAAAAAAAAACCTTATCACTATCTTCAAGTTCAAAAAGCTGCTCATATATATACAGTAAAGTCTCGATAATTCAAGGTGGACAGGACTGGGCCTACCTCAAACTATCGAAAACTCTAATTATCGAAATCATAAAATTTAATAAATAAATAAATGGAAATAAAAGCAATTTTTAAATTTCAATGTTGTATATTTAAATGAAAAATGTATTTATATATTATTACATTACTGCTGATAGCAACAGGTTAATTATATCTTAAAATAATTGTAAATTGTTTTTTTGTTTAAACACATTGCTCATATACATCCCATTTTCTTTGGGAGGGGGCATTTCTGCAGGCAGCTTCGGGGTGTGCAGTGGACATATGACCCGTTGAACAACAATAAAAACCAGATGCAGTAATTCTTTCTCATGTTGTGTTGGTCATTATTTAACTGATTTTTTTTCACTAACTCGGATTTATGGAAAACTCGAACAATCGAGACTCTACTGTAGTAAAAAATCTTGACTTATAAACATATTACAATTTATTACATTCTAACCATTTATTAAAAAAAAAAATTCATACTTTAAATCAATAAATTATAAAGAATTTTCATTTCTATTTAAAATGTTCCAAGATTTTCTTTTCATCTTTTAATGTTTAGAGCTTAGGCTTTAAACTTAAGAATACTGTAAAGTAAAATGTCACATAAACACACACATAAAAAAAAAGAAAGACAGTATAAATATTTACACAAAATTTAACTTTTTCACAGGAGTGTTTTCGGTTCTATTAAAAAATATCTAGAAATTATAAAAAGAAAAATAGAGGGTACAATTAAAATTTTATTGATTGAACCAATATAACTCTGTAGCAAATGAAATACATTAAAATGGCCTTACAGATATCAAAATCAATTTAAATCACTAAAATGCTCAATTTTCAGAAATTAAGTAAATGAAGAATATTTTTAAAATCCTGATATAGTCATTTCTGTTTTTCAGTTGATTTATTTTTCTTTTTCAAAAATCTTACTGTATAATTCCTTAATTTCAGATGTTTTTTCTTTAATATCTCTTTGCAGTGCATTTGATATTATAAAAAGGGAAATATTTTTGGAAGATTCTGCATTATTAGACAATTCTTCGGCTGAATTTTCCATTGCTGTGATATCAGCTTGAAGGAAAGCTTTTTAAGATTTTCAATATTTAAGCTCGTCTACTTTTCTTTTCTTACTGCTTTCCAAATTTTTTTGGTTCTCAATTTTTTTGTTGTTATCCCAAATGAAGGATATATTTTACCTCGAAGAAGAGACAAACCTTCTCATCTCTTTTGAAACAACTATAGAGTGAATATCATTAGAATTATTCGCATTCTCAAAAATGAGCCTCTGAGCAATACAAAAATCTTCTTTTAAGTTTTCTACCTCTAATGATTTATTTGAACTGAACCTTCATTCTACTGCAGCTTATCCATGTGATAAAATCATAAGAAATTTCATTACTCTCCAGAACTATTCATTTTCTTCATCTTGAAGTAAAAAATCAATAAAATAATTTAATTTGAGTACCTATCCCACTAAATGTGTTCTATCAGCTATCATTGTTAGACATTTTGTAAAATTTAGCAAATTTACTTTCGGATCAGAGGTTAGTGGTGTCCCTAAGTATTTTTCCAATTTTGTGCCATGATTAGAACACCTAAACACCTGCGTTTTTCTCCCTTTTTATATCATGCATCAAGGATTGCCATTCCAGCAATTCATTGCCAATTTTCTCTTGTAAGTAGTTTTATCGCCGATCTAGCGCTAAAAAGAAATCAGATGACCGGGAAAATAAAATTTCGACGTTCGAAAAAAGAATTTTGTTTTAAAAGGAAAATAAGCACTTTCTAAGGACTACTGATGAAAAATAAGAACTTTTAAGGGCTCTTAGAAATGGTAGGGTAAAATAAACACTTTCTAAGACCCATGGGAACCCTGTCTCTATATGTACCTTGGTTTTTAATCGTTCCATCAAAAAACTATTTTTGAAATTTAAATTTTGATAGACACACAATTGTACCATTTTAGAATCCTTACCCCATTCTCTTCGATTTTCTACTATATTACATATAATCCGAAACAGGAAGTGATTAAACATCAATTAATCTAATAAACTGCTTCTTGTATTAATCATATTTTCATAAAATAATATATGTATAGTAAGTAGAATAATCCAGCATTGAAGTTTGGAAATACAGAACAACCCGGTTGGGTATAATATCGTAATTAAGATTGTTAATGTCCATTACTTTAGTTTTAACATTCTAAAATTAATCACTGACCTTCTTGGGGAGGCTTAAAAGAAAAAAAGTAAGGATATTGTTGAAAAAAAGTAAGGATATCGTGGAAAAAAAAGTCTTGCTGTCTACTGTGTCCTACAGTACATGTTTTTTGGATTTGTGATTTCAAAGGCATTTCGGTTAACCTGAGTTTGATTAACCGGGGTTTTACTGTACTACTGAATGAACATATTTTATAATTCACATAATATCTCAGAGGATTTTTGCTTACTGGTTCAATAAAATTTTCAGAACACTACAAAAAGAAAGCAAAACTTCAAGCTAAAAGGATAATATATTTTTATACATTCATTTATATCATAGGAAAGAACAGCAATATTTTAAAATGGACGAACTTTAAAAATTTTCATCATTGTTGATCTGAAGTTAAACCTTAACTAAAATTAAAATATTTATAAAAAGCATGCCTATTCAAAACAAAAACAAAAAAAAGCTGAATATCCATACCTTGGTTATCAACAATAGAAGCAAAACCCAGAATAAATATTATTACAAAGCTGTAAAGTTGTTTCCTAACATGTTAATCTTATGGCAGGAATAATAGTTTTACAGAGGTTTTACTGGTAGTCGGTCCAATGAACCCTGAATTTGTCGACAAAATGAAGTTTCTAGAAAATATACGAAAAATGGCCCTATCTCTACTAGAAGTGGAAATATCAAGAACCTTCGAGAGAAGTCTATCAATGAGACAGTAATGCATTAATACTTATTTCCAGGAAAATTCAGGTATGGAATGGAATTCAGGTTTGGATGGGAAAGCCAATCTTCGCATAAATACCTCGGAAGTACAAGCATTCAACAATCATCTCAATTTTAATGCACTCCCCAGTAGATATCAGAATTTTTTTTTTTTTTTTTTATATTTCATATTCTGGACACTAGTGCAAGAAATGTTTTCTGTTAAAGCATATGTAATTTGCTGCTCATGTTGTTAAAAAAACAGGAGCCTGGGCCTACAAAGCTGACGCATGTCCTTGCGGCTTAATTTTATTTCAAGCTATTACAATAAATAAGGGTTGCTATATGCTATTAATATTTTAATGTCTTTCTGATTGCTCACTTTTTATACAGAACATAACAGGTAATGAAGCAAAAAATCTTACTCATACTATAAACAATAACTTACTCTTAGTTGTACTTGAACACGATCACCATTTGGAAGACCCATTTCCAGCGGTGGGATACTCTTGGAAAATAGACAAATATTAATGAAATAAAAATAATGAAACTTAAGGAAAACTTTCAGTATGAAATCAGAAATACATATTTTAAATAAAATACCTAACTAGCAAAGTATGAATGAATACAAATATAGTATAGGAAAAAAGAATCACAAAAAGATTACTAGCTGCGTGGCTTGGCATTGCATGGGCAATTTCGACTAATGTGAGATTTCCTGGCGGAGAAAAGTGAGGAAACATGAGGCCTCAGAATCCACATTTTTTCATATGCCCACATCCATTTTTTTCAACAAATATTGTCACTTATTTTCCCCAACAAATATTACGAAGTTAAACACCGTAAGAGAAAAGAAAAGAAAAAATGCAAGAAAACGATTTTTCCCCCCTGATGTTAATAAATCAAAACACAAAAGCTCGCTCTAAAAAATAAAACCTTTTATACAAACTAGCTTCAGTGAAATAAATAATAATAATAATAATAAAAAAAAAATGCAATAACATCAGATCTTGAATCCTGATTCCCCTTTTCCTATTTTTTCTTCCCCTGTTAGTTCAGTTTAATAATATGGAAAAAAAAAAGAAAATTGTCTCTTCTCAATAGATGGCAGCACATGATTTATATAACAGTAACTTTAAGAAATAAATCATGGTAAGATTTAAAAAAAAATGCAAGAAAACAATCTTTCTGATGTTTACAAATCAAAAACATGGAAGGTCGCTAGAAAAGATTTAATTAAAACCTTTTACACAAACTCAGCTTCTGTTAAATAAATAAAAATGCAAGAACACTGTGAAAATTAAAAATAAGGAAAAAAAGAAAATTGTGTTGCCAATAGAAATGGCAGCACGGTGAATTCATTCATTTTGAAGTTTTTAATTAATATCTTTTTAACTAATTATAATTTCCGAATTGCAATAGTCAAAATAGATTCCTTGGATTATTTCCCATCTTTTGGTACTTTCTGCTTGTTTCAGCATTCAGTGGTTCGTGAGAAGATAGCTGGACATAGATAGATACATATGTTTATTAACCTTTGGATTTTAATAGTGTAGATTTCTGATAGTGTATAATAGTGTATTTTCTGATTTTTAAATTTTTTTATTTAGTTAAAAAATAAACTACATTGACATGTCTGCCAAACACAAACTTATTCCCTAAAATAACTTAGTTTTTAGGAATTTATTTTTAATGTACGTTTCTGATTTGCATTGCACATAAAAAAAAAAAACTTTCAACATAATGCAAATACTGCCATAACCTAGTATATAAATCAATGAATTTATCACAGTTTAGTAAACCCTTGATTTCACACACCTCAAATCAACAAACTTCAGGTTTCATGGATAAAATTTGACCAATACATTCTTATTTTTCTAATATGCCTTAGCTTTCTACTATGGTTTCTACTATTCATTTTTTTTGGTACCATGGTACAAAATATGGTATGTACATTAAATACTTTACATTACATTAAACGGTATAATTTCTAGTGAATACTGTCCTATCTTAAATATTATTCATGACACATTTCATGATTTAATGTATGCTTTTTCATCCCTATTAATCAACCTTTACAAACAGAAGCAACCATTTTCTAGATTTCACAAATAGATGCAAACTATGAGGTAAGAAAAAACAACTTCTCATGAACATATATGAAATTAAATATGATTCACTTTCATATTTGCACAAAATATTATAATCATTGACATGGAACAATGCTTTTACTTTTGGGATAATGTTGTGTTGAGAACAACATATTCTTTCTACCACCTTAAGATATTCACCATCTTTTGTGGTCTGTTTCTGCCAGGCACCCCTTTATAACAGATTTCTTTGATTTAGCCTCAAAATTCCAGGAATCTAGTAGGGTGTTTGACCCCTTTGGTGTCTCTTAGAAATTTCAAAAACTTTCCTGGGCATTTGGAGGACCTGGCTGTTCAATTTCACCAATGGTTGATCAGTTTGGGAGCTCGGTGAAGAGCTTTTTTTTTGGCGTTGCTGGAGAGCGACAAGGCCAGTTAACGGTATGGAAAAAAATAGAAAAGGGCATGATGTAGGAAAAAGGTTTGATCATCCGTGAGGACTTCGGGCTTTCCACGGCCAGCACCGTGAGGAGGATGATCAGCTAATGTTAATCGTCTGAACCAATGTGGAAAGTGCTAAAGCTTGAGTGCTTGATGAATGCATTGATTTGTATCAGTGGTGATTAGTATCGCTGTGAATCTGATTAAGAGCATATATCTACATGTAAGAAGTCTAGTGCTAAAATTCTATAGTTTTAACCGGATTGGTCTGTGAATTCCGATATGATCATATTTGCTAAAAATTGTGCCGGTGATGTTAGGTAGTGCAGTTTATCAGACCGACTGATTAGTCTGTGACAAACTGTGGTACAGTTAAAAAAAAAAAAAAAACAATTGTGCACGCATATGCAAATGTCTAGTTATGAGGAAAAATGGCCAAATTTCAAAAACTTCCCAAATTTTTAAAAAGTCTAAAATCAATACAAAACAATCATGTGGGAGAATTTTCTTTTTTTGTGAAATTTTATATTTCATGAAGTGAGAATATATTGAAATTCATATACTATAAGGTATGTTGTTCCTTTCTTCAGTTGATTTGAATCTGAGAACTAATTCTAGAGAGTTATTGTATTAATTATCATTTGATCTGTTTAGTGACATTTAGAAATGGGGAATGATTTTGATTTGGTCAGTTAAAATGATGGGTTGTTTTGTTATCCTACTGCTTGTGTCATGAACTTCATATTAATGAATGTTTATTAGTCTTAAATTTTTGTGTTTTTTTATATATCAGTGATGTGAGAATGTTGCTTTGATTTTTTTAAATTCGCGATTAGATACGAGATCCCTGTATTAATGCTCTTCAGTTTTGAATATAACCAAGAATATCTTTTAATGCACTGTCATTTATATATTAATAATTTATAATATAATGCGTGTTTAGTTCTGCATCAAGTTGATTTAGTGCAAAAGCATTGATCCATATGCAAGTTGTGATTCTTTTTCTACCCTCTTCAAATTTATCTTGTCATTAAATAAATGTTCAAATCTAAAGGTAAAAACTTTGTCTTGGTGATTATCTCATGTCAGCTTGGAACTCAGGAGGTAACGCCTGGTTTTATTTGGGTTATTGCTTATTGAAAAATTTATACACAACACGCTCAGTTAATATTTAATCTTTGCTTATTTATTGAATGATGGATAAGTCTGGCATTCTTAATCAAAATTAAGATAATAAACTTCTATACGACAATAAATAATGAAACTTTTATGAAAAGTTTTAAAAAAAGCAAGAGCTAGCACAAAGATTTTAGCTAAGTAGATGATTAAAATTGAAATTGCAAACATTTTGATTGATAAAAACCAGATTTCTTTTGCAATAAATTTATAAACCTTTGATTATTTTTTGTAAGTCACATATGTACATCAAATTAGTACATTTTTAAATTTATGGACTAAAATTTATTTATTCAAAAACATTATTCAACACAAAAATTATACAGAATGCATAAATATTTCAAGTATCCATAAAAGAATAGAAAACATTACATTCAAATAACAGAATGTGTCACCTAATGAAATAGTATAATGATTAATAATAATGAATACACTTAGGAATATGGAGAGATTTAGGGTGAAACAAAATTAGTCTCTACAGATCCCAATCATACATCTTTATACTTGAAATTTCAAGGAAAATGTCATATCAGTCTTGATATAATATTATTAAATACATTTTTAAAGACACCATTTTGACATCATCCTAAAATAAAATAACTTAAAACAGAAAAATATTTTAGGAATGTAATAATCTAATTTCTCAAGATAAAGCAGGCTTTAAACATGCTATCTACTTTTTTAAAAAGTTACTAATAAGACACTAAAAATAAAAGCATTATAGTGATTGTTTAAGAATAGACTTTCAAATAACTTTTTTAAAAACAAGAACAGAATAAATATCTACTTCATATATTTGTTTGAAAAAAAAACCCATTAAATCTATCTTCTAGATCAACTTCAATAATTGAAAATTGTAGTATATTAAACAATATAGATGTTCTTATTTACATAAAAAAAATAGTAGAATTCAATGTGTATGTATGTGAGGCTCTCTTCTCGCGAACCGCTGAATGCAAAAGCGCATCGAACGTACCAAAAGGTGTGAAATAATCCAAGGAATCCATTTTGACCATTTAAATTTCGAAATTACATTTAGTTAAAAAGATATTAATTTAAAACGCCAAAATGAATGAATTCACCATGCTACCATTTATTGGGCAGACTCCAAAGCAAGGAGAAAATTAATATTTCGGGTGCCTAATTTATCAATTATTGCTTTTTTAAAAATTTATTCTTTCCAAGCCTTATTTTACCCCATTATTATTCAAATACGGGCAAGAAGAAAATATATGTTTCTGGTGTTTAATTTATCAGTTTGTTGTATTTTTATTCGTTTATGCTTTAAACTTCGTTTCATTTTTCTCAAACAATATATTATACATTTCAAAATAAAATGTTATGCTACGATGTTTTAATTTATAAACCTTGGAAGTATAATTGTTCATTTTAAAGATGTATTAATTATTATATGGTTCACTGTTTAAAAGTTTTAAATAAATTTTCTTTTTCCAAACTTCTCATGTTTTTATTCAAACCATACTATTTTAAGGTAATAAAAAGACTTGATTTGAAAGTTTTAATTCAACACTATAGGATTAAAAGGAGATATTTGTAGAAAAATAAACTGGAGGCGGGCACATAAAATATGGATCCCGAGCAATGCTGGGCTATCACCTTCCCTCTGTACTAAAGTGAGACAAAGAATAATTCAGGAATCGGATAGACCATTCTTTTCGCCACAACACTGTATACATATTTTACAAAATAACAATTTTTTTAAAATAAGTTGATTTCAATGTGTTTCCGCGGTTGGAATGTTTGAACCGCTCTTTTCTCTTTATTTATTTAGGAAAGAAGATTGGGCATGTGTCACATGACTTCACTTCTTCCCTCCGCCAGAGAACGACATATTATTCAAGATAGCCCATGCAACGCCGGGCCACACAGCTAGTAAAAAACTGAAAAATCTGTATGTATTCTTTTAAACATTATTCACAATTATTAAAAATAAAGAGATTACAGAATACTAAAAGTTAAAGATTGTTTTAAAAACACGAGAGATTATAATCCAAGTATAAAAAACTGGGAACATCACAATTTATAACAAAATACAAATTATCTATACTAGTCACTTTTCTACTTAAAATGTACTATAAGAATTTTTATGGCTTATATTCTTATCACAAAGACAATTTCTAAGCAATTAGGTAATAAATAGTATTAAGGGAAAAGAGAGAGAACAATAGCATTATCAAAACTTTTAATAAATAATCAATGGTCAATACTTCTTTAATAAGTTTTAACAGACAGAGATATACGCTCCCAATTTCCATAACAAATTGACAGCTGTATAGAAAAATAGTTGTAATAATTTCAAACACCTTGATGCAATACAACTGTTACACAGAACAATTCTACGATTCCTTTTAACTTATTTCATAAAATATACCTTAATTTCCAGCCAAATGGGCTAGAAGTTCAGTCATTCAGTAGAATGATAAAGTTTTGAAGGTTACAGCAAATAAAAAGCCTAGTGCTCTTTACCTCATTATGATTATCTGACTGGCAGGTTAATAACGTCTTCATACAACTTTTATGCACATAATTCAGCTCCCACCCAATTAAACAATAGTTTTCACCCATAGATTTAATATAAATTAATGTTCTTATAAGCTAGGAGGGGGAAAAAAAGCATATAAAAATTTACAGAACATGATTTTCATTTCTAAAACAAGACAGACATTTACAAGTTTAAGGATGATCATATTTTTAAATACAATAAGAAAATTTTACCTGTATCATATGAGTGAGCCCTTCTCTCAGCACATAATTAAATGAATCTACATGTGCAATACTTGCATTTAGTAAAACCTATAATGACAGAAATACTTCCATAAATTTCATAAGGTTTTTTTTTTCAAATATATTCCTTTATTGTACGTAAAAAAAAAAAATAGGATAAACAATTTTCAAATCACTTGTACCAAACAAAACTCAAATACAAGAAACAAAAACTTTAAATTACATAAAATTGCTATGGTTAAAAATTTGAGATTGCATCAAATCTGGTTGTTCTTTATAAAGAACAACCAGATAATATATATAATTAATATATATATTGAAATATATAATTAAAATTATATATTTCTGTAATAAAATGTGTGTTTAAAAGAGATAAACTATCATGTTATATTAAGTTTAAAGTCTATGCTTGATTGTAGAAAATCCAAACACATGAGCTCATTAGAAACAAAATTTTTCACATTGAACAGATCATCTTATTGCAGCTTTATTGAAATAAAACTTGTCCCCAGTACCCCAGGCAAAAACTATAAAATCTTGGCAACAGTTCATCACCAATTCTTAGTAATGAATGTGAAAATAAATCAGCAGGAGTGGTCTCCCCTAAACTTTCATGTATACTTCCCACAAAGGTGTCATTTCCCCTCTAAGTAGGGTTGCCATATGTCCCGTATGCTTTCTAAACTCTGAGTCATTATAATTTTAAAATGACCTGCGCCCATTTTTATGATTATGTGTAAAAGGCAAATGATAATTAAAAAAGTAAAAACAGCTCTAAAGTGTGACTGGGTTAAAAAGGATTAGCTTCTCATCTTTTTTTATTATTCTACGTGCTCATTTTATTAGATTGCTTAAACTTTATTGATTTTTTTTTTATCAGAGTAAAATAAGCTATTATGTACCCACTGTTTTCATGTTTTATTTATTTAGCACCTAAATGCCCCCGTATCAATGCTTGGCAATTATGGCAACCCTATCTCTTTGCAAGTAGATAAACAAATTCGAACCTAATAAAACCCAGAATGCAATCCTTAGTTTCCTTTAGAGCGAGCCAAGGTCACACTTGCCAAGACGGAAATAGCCTCGCATCAAACACAGAGTGCCAAATATGTGCAGTCCTGCGTTCGCAGACAGACAGCCTTCCAGTAGACAGATTTTGTCCAAAATTTGATAGAAACCTACAAATTATATGTCAAGTTCATATACCAAATTTCATCCATGTATCTCTAATAGGTTTCAAGTTATCGTGTTCACAGACAAACATAATTCCAAAATAGTGTTTTTTCGGACTCAGGGAGGTCTACAACATGGAGATTCATCAAAATCTCGAGTTCGAATTTTTTGACGATTACAATACTTTCTCTTCGTATACTTTATATATGAGAAAGTAAAAAAACATGCAACAAAACCCCATATAATTAACAGAATTAAAGCAATTCTAAATAGTTAATAAACAAAGCAATTGCACCTTTGTTGACGGCTTTATTTTTTGACTAGTTGTCTTTGGTGACCAGCTATTGAATACATGAACGTTATTAAAAGAGTCAAGTCACATGACATCACAATCACATGAAGTGTCTATGTCATCTAATATCTAATTGATCATAGTGTGAAATGTTGCTAACTTCACTTGCTTATTCCTCATATAAAATGTGTGGTTGATTCAAACATTAAAGTAGTGCAGCACATTCTATGTGTATTATATGAGCTCATCTAATAACATATTCGAAGGATTAAAGTATGCTGATTATAAAAATTTAAAAATAACGAATATAATCTGTCAGCAGATTGGATATATTACTTAATACTTTAGACAGCTTTGTTAGTAAATAGATTCCACAAGAAACTTAATAAAATAAAAAAAGTTAAATAAAAATCATTATGACATTGCAAAAGAACATGAAAAAATAAGCAGAATCTTCATTCCTTAGCTTTCAACAATAAAATAAACAAAGAAAACTGTTCAAATTTCATTCAACAATGATGAGCATTGTTGCAAATTAAGCATAAAAATATTTTTTTAAAAGTAGTTAAAATTAAAGTGCAAAAAAAAAAAAAAAAAAAAAAATCACAACTAAATTGGTATCATTAAAAAGACAATTTTATGAATTATAAGATGGTATGAAAAATATATTTGGATGGTATTTATAGAAGTCATCGATGAAAGGCATGGACATTTTGTTTAATTAAAACCATAAATTAAAATTTAAAAAAAATAATTCCAAGGTACACATTTTCACCCTTCAAAGCATATCTGTGACATTTGGCAGCTATAGATAAAATGATCTATCCTGTAGATTACACAAACACAGAGATATATATACAAACATTCTCATTCAGGTAAGACTTAAGAACACAGCACGGTCTCTCGCCAAACACGGCAACTTCGTGCCAATCATCCCAAAACTCACCTTATTTATTATTAGTAGAGATAACATTGTGAATAACCTCAAAGTCATTTATGAATTATATACAAATAAGAAAAAAGGTTTAAATTGGGAAAGAATCTGTTCTTCCCCCTAAAAAATTGTTAGCTACAGATAAAATAAAAGAAAAAAATGTATATATATCTATATTATGTACTATTTTGATACTTTGTAAACCAACATCTTTCGATTTATCATCAGGGTTGGGCAAACTAAAAATACGATGTACTAACATGCTTCTCACAGTTAAGGAGGTAAAATATTAATGAGTATCACTTTTACAGAAATCCTGATTTGCAGTTCTTCTTTATAACTGAAAATTTAGCTTTACATATGGATAAGCATTCATCAAAGATCATAAAAGATTGAAATGATCTGGATTTACTAGTCTATAAACTTTCAAAAAAATTTATTTGAATAACACAAAGAGAACTTCAGGAATACAGAACTTGGAAAAAAAAAAAAAAATTTTTATCAGTGGAACAAAGATGTTTATAAATACAATGGTTCTAGTAAAGAAGGAAAGATGATAGTTTGCTGCTTTAAAATGGTCCAGTCTATTCATTTTTGCATTATAAAATTGAAAGCTTTATTTATTAGTTACAAAATAAAAATTTCCTGTTTACTATTCCAAAAATGCAAAAAGTTTTATTATTTGTGAGTAAAGAAAGATACAATTAAAGTCTGAAAAAGCATAACCAAACAATAGATCAAAGCAGCAAATAGCAACTTAAGAAAAAGGTAATTGTTTTATTTCAATGAAATACAATGAAAGAGAGAAATAAAAACAAAAATGGATATCTAAAACAACCATGGTTTTTAAAATTTAATAATGAAATTCAACATAAAGTACAGAATGGAAAACAGAGTAACCAACATTCAACTAATAAATACTTGGAAAGTCCTTTGATTTCCCTACAGAAATATATTCTGAAGTCAAAATAATTTACGATGCGAAATATTTTATATATCAATGATTTAATTATATTTACTTATAGAAATACGGTATTAAGTGTGCAAGTTTTGCACTTTTCAGAGGAAAATGTTAGCTGATACAATACCAAAATATTTATGTGAAACACTAACGCCTTTAACATACAATTCAAGCAATACAATTATGAATTTATTTTTACCTTATATTGTTCATCTTTAGGTACACCAAAATTAGGTGTTTGTACTTCACGTAGACTAGGCATATTTTTAGCTAATTAATGCTGAAAACCAAATTTATAATTACGCAAGTTTTTCAGTTAATCCCATCTGAAATGCTTAAGACTACGCAATACTCAACAACACGCATATATGTTGTATGATCGAAACACACGTGGAAACATGCCCGTTTATTGACGAATTTTTGAAGTAAATACTGCATAATTACGCATGACGCGAAGAGAATTCTACACTTGAAACACATAGTAGCGCATGCGCAACTTTTACTGGAAATTCCATTTATTTGTACCGGTCTTTCCTCTCTATCCAGCACTATTTTCTATTTTAACTTTTTTACGTTTATCAGTCAGATGCATTTAAAAAAAATATGCCATAAGTCGTAGAAAATAATCATAAATTAATTCTATAGATGAAGTGTTCTTTCAAAGAGGTTCAACGAAATAAAAATAAAAGTATGGCAGCCATTTTCATTAGCCACTATGCAAGGTAGGCAGCACAATAGTGTATAACTTTTGGGAAAACGGCAACAGTAAGATTTGTTTATTTACAATTTGCATGCACATGGATGCGTTGTTCATGGACGTTCTCATTGCCACATGTGACAATTGTGATAATCAATCAATCAGTTTTGATAAATTAAGGATTATTAGCAAAATCTTAGGTACAGCTTTGAGCTGTTCCAAACCTTAAACTATCAAGCAGTAAAAATTTGCATTTACTGTTTTCATAAATTAATAATTCCTGCATTACCTACTGATGAATTTTTAAGATGGAAGTTTCGTTTTTAGATGAACTAGAGTGTTTAAAAGCAAGCTATGATGCACATGAATTTACACATTATATTTCAAGTTCGTTTATTTTGGTTTTCAATTAAAAAATATATTTAATACTTGTTTTGGGTAGAAACAATCCCCAAAATTCGGGAAGTGGGATATGCATGAAGTTAGAAGATTTTTGCATTAAATCATTCTGAAGTTACATTAAACGGCAACCTTCAATTATTTCCTTTCATTTATTTGAGATTTCAGTCATATTACGAAATGTAACGAATAAAGCGTAAGAAGTGCGTAACATTATAGAAATTTATAACAAGAATTATGTAAATCTGTGCTCTAGGAAAAATTTTCATTACTATAAGTTTAATTAAGAACTAGTGAAAATAAATACATAGGATTAATAGCAAGGAAAATAGTATAAATAGTAGAAAATAATGTAGTATAATAGGAAATAGTATAAATAGTAAGGAAAGCTGGTTGATAAAGAAACAGTCTCCTAAAATTGATAAGTTCATCGATGTATTTGTGCATCGGTTTATAACCTGGAAAACTTGCCTAATATTTCTCGTAATTCTATTCCATCAACATTGATATTCTTTACTTTTTCAACCACATCTTTTAATGTTTTGCAGAAAAAAGTTTTTATGGAAAATTGGTTTTTTTATCAGTGATTTTATTGTTAGATTTAATCTTTTTACTTAACCCATCAGCACATGCATGGGGTGTTTTTGATCCCACCTTACTCTTTGGTTAAAAAGTTCTTGGAATTTCTAAACACTTGTCCCTGTTACTTCCTGTACCTTCATAGTGGGACTAGAAGAAGAGGATAAGAAGGCTAAAACCAGTGAAACATTGTTTCTCACTTTTTACTGGGGGGCATTGGGGTCCAATTGACCCATGCGTGTGCTAACGTTTCAGGTTAATTTAATGTTATGGCTATGGAAGCATACAAACGTGTTCAGTGGAGAGCAAAAGAATACAGAAAAGGAGGAAAAAAGGACTTTCAACTTTCTTTTTTCTTATTAAAAATCTCATTTGTGTCTTAAATACAAGTTATTTTTATGAAAAAAATGTCCGTATACTTTGACCATATTTTATTTTTGTACAAATAGCCAATAAAATAAAGAGTAAGTGTCTGAAAATTTAGGGTCAAAATGACCCTGCATTCGTGCTAACGTTCCAAAAATGGGTGCACGTGCTGAAGGGTCAACATTAATTTTATTTGAACAGATATCATTAAGATGACATATTGAGTTCATCCTACCATAAGAGTTTATCAACATTTTGTATGAAAAAACATCAATTTTACCCTATTGAATTCACAACAAAGGTTTGGTAATATTATGAGAGAATTTTAGAAAAGATAAGTAATATTATAAATTATTTTCTTATTAATAAATTTGCTAACTTTCATTGAATTCTAGATTTTATAAAATCCTTTTTAAAAGAAACTTTGTTTTTCATTGTTTTTCTTGTGCTGAATTGTTATACTTCCTTTATAGTTACTGTTTGAATTTAGGTATTGGTATACTTAGACCAAATTAAACAGAAACTTTGCATTTGTATGAAGCTCCTTTTTATTATGTCCTCAAAGAAAAATTTGTTTAAGCTATCAACTAATTTATTTAATTAGTTTTGTTTCAACAACAAAATAAGAAGGCTTGAGATTAAATATATATATATTCTTCTACATATTTATTTTGTAATGAAATTTTATTTTCCTTTAAAACAAGAAAGGATGCTTTGTTTTAAATTAAATTATTATGATACATTTTTGGTTACTCTTAAATGTGAAAATTTTAAAAATTTCTACATAAAAATTTGAAAATTTTCCCCAATGATCTTACATTATTCTAAATAATTGTGATTTAATGATTTAGGTCAGTGTCATATTTTGAAGTTTAACTTGCCTGAAGACAACTGCCTGACATTTGAAATACCTAACCAGTATCCACAAGTAATACCTCAAATCTCTTTAGCTTCAACAAAATTATCAAAAGCCAAAAGGATTTTAGTTGAAAAAGAAATAAGAGACAATGCAGAGGAATTAGTTGGATCTCCTATGATAATGGATTTGGTTATCAAATCTCAAGAAATATTTGAAAACCATTTTATCAAGCATGAACTTTCTCAAGAGAAAGTTTTGGAACATGAAGGTATTGTGTATTGTTTTGCCTTGCTTTTACTTGGAAAAATTAATGCCTCCTTTTATTTGTCTTCTTTTTTCATGTGTGCTGATTTTTTTGAAAAAAAATCATAATAAACTGCCTAATCTCTATGATAGTAAATTTTAAAATCCCCTTCAAAATATATGACATATTTTGTTTATAAATCATGGAATTAATATCATCAGCAGTTTATTAATACTTTAAAATGCTAGATAACTTGCAAATAATGGATATTTTTGAAATAAGCAAAATTTTCATCTGGCATGGGTCAGAAAAGAAGCTTATGGCTATTACATATATATTCCAAGAAAATATAATCTATTATTGCTTAAAACCAGTTCTGTTTATAATATACAAAATTAGATAGATTCCTTCTAGGAAGTCTACCTATTGCAATGGTTCCCATAACACGATTTCTGGTAAATTTCTGCAGATCTTCACCGTTCATGACTCGTAGAACCCAAAACCACCCCTCTTTCAAAAGTTTATATATATACAGTAAAACTTAACTAACCAGCATGCTCGGGAAACGCCGATTTCCAGATACCTGAAAAGTCTGGATAGTTAAGTGTGACGAGAAAAATGGGGGGGGGGGGGTAATTTTTAAGAATACTTCTTTATCTTCCATAACATTGATTATATTTACAAAACATATTATGAACATTTTAATTTAACATGGATGATAAAAAAAGTATGATCTGTAGCCGTAAATATATAAATTGTAAAAATATAAAAATAGTCGATGAAACTTGAAAGTATTCTACTCAGCAAGCATAATAAAACTCTTTTAAGTGATCATAAACAAATTCCAGACTGAATATCAAAACTAATTATCTTTTGAAAAATCGCAAGGGTTATTGTGCAATACACGTGCCTCCAGTTCTTCCGCACATGATATTACGTTATCGGAATCAACATCTGCCGGTATTCGGAGAATAAATAAATAAAGGAAAAGAAAGAGACTTACCAATCTGGAGTAACACCCCATAAGCTTTTTTACTGATTCTGTCCCTTTACCTTTTTTTTGGTTGTCGATTTTGCTTTTAGGTCCCGTTTTTTGCCGAAAGGTGAGGACCTTTTTTTTTTAATTTTAGGTTCTCACTTTTGCTTTTGAACACCCCATAAAACAAGTCTGTGTACGTCACTGAACTGCATATTGCTTTTTTTTTCCTTCTACGCCCTTCCGAGCGGACATTGCATTCCAGAAATAAATTGTCCACATGAATGGAACGACATGCTAAATTTTGGCATGCGGATGTAAAATTTTTAGAAAAACTCATTTTCTAATTTTTCTGGCTAATTGAGCTTTCCGGATACTTGAATGCCAGATAATCAAGAATTTACTGTATAGGTATAACCTTCTGCCCATGTTAACTTGTGAACAGAACAACTAGGCTAATTTTGATTAGATTTTAACCAGTGGGGGATATGTTGTAGGCATGGTGTGAAATTCTTGGCCTAGCTCATAGATGATCTATCTAGCTGAAAGAGGGTGAAAATGGTGGTGGGGGGTTGAGATTTTCATTTCCCCATAATTCCCTTACGATTGAAGATAGGAAGAAAATTCAAATTAGGTGAATTATTGCCTTATCACAACAAACAACTTTCGTACTGAAAGTTTTTTGATAGCTAAGAATTGCTTAGAAGTTATGAATTAAAATGCGATTTTCCCTTAACCCAAACTACCTTGAAATGTATGCATGTTACACCTTGTTGGAAAATTTTCATCATTTTCATTCACTTTCACCCTCTTTCATTCTTGTAGCTCTAACACAAATGAAAATAGATGACAAAATGTTCTTTTCCTTATATCTCCAGATAAAAGGAATTTACCTTTGCCTCCCGGCTTGCCGAAGGGGATTTTATTGTATTAGCAAAATGTAAAATATGTGAGTATTTTAAATGTGTGAGTATTGATGATGTGGACTGATTTCATTTAATAAGATAAATTTGGAGTATACTTTTTGGCTACTGTAATATATCCATTCCTTTTCTGAGTCTTAAAACTGGTGATTTATTAAAAAAATCAGCTCCTATTCTTTCTATTAGACATACTTCAGATCATTATTCAACAGTGCATTTTAATTGTTTGTAAAAATAATCTGTAATACCATTTTTGCTTCATTTTTTTTGTTACTACATACATATGTAGGTGTAGCAAAAGGTTCTGGGACTGGCTTTACTGACCAAAAGGTACATTAGTTACCTAATCTTGAGCACTTTTTCTTTTGAAATAGTGACCTTGTGCGGCAATGTATCAATTCTAGTATTTCTGCCACTGCTTCAATGTAACCTGGAAATCATTTTTCATAAATAAATCCTCAACATTCTATGCTTTGTTAAATTTCAGCAAGTATGAAAACAGAATTCTTTTGTCTGTGTTTTCATTATTCGAGAAAGAAAAATATACATAGGCTAGCTTTATAAGGAGGTTGCATACAGAATGGCTGTGAGATATGTCATGAGGTTGTTGAGAAATTTGTGCATGGTGATAGGATACCTTGTCATCATGGAGAATCTGATTTTTCAGATGCCATAGATCCATTTTGACCTTGGAAGATGAATTTTTGATAAACAAATGCTTGGGATATTGTAGTGTTTTGCCAAGTTTAACTCAAAGTTTCTCATCACAAGCATTTAATTTTACATTGTTAGTATATTTATTTCTAAAATTTAAATGCAATGTTTCAGATATGGAAGATTTTCGAAATGATTTTTATTAATAACATTTTAACCTCAAGTAATATGTGATTATGACTAATGTAAATACTTTTAGCATTTTTTTATTCCAAAATTTTTTCATGTGACCTCAGTTGCATTCAGAACCTATGGTTTGAGAAACATGGAGGTATTGGATTGGCAAAAAAATAATTTTGGTTTTTCAGTGTGAAATAAAATTCGATTTCTTTTTATATTCAAAGGATGGACTTAAATCAATTATGCATTTTCCGTATTGTTCGATGATTTTTTCCCATCTTTCTGGCATCTTCACGATTTTGTGCTCATTGAATCTCTTGTCCTTCTCAGCAAAAAACTGATCCAAGTACCATTTTAGATCCTCATTGTTAGTGAAATTTTTATCAATCAAAGAGTTTTGCAAACTTTGAAGTAAATGATAATCTGATGGTGCAAGGTCAAGTCTATATGGGGGATGTGGCATTACTTCCTAGACAAGCTTCAGTAATTTACTACATTTCCAAAGACGAGTAAGGTTTTGCATTATCATGGTAGAACAAGATTCCAAACGATTTTCCAATTCTGGGCATTTCTCTTTAATTTATGAGTTTGATTAGTTGTTGGCAATACACATCTGAATTAAGGCTCCTTAGAAAGAAGCTCAAAATACACAATACCTTTATAATCCCAGCAAATTGACAACATGATATTTTTTTTGGTACATTTCAGTTTTCAATGAGGTTTGTGCATGTTGGACCAAGATCGTTTTTGTTTGATATTATGGTAGCTGATCCATTTTTCATTCCCAATTATAATTGGCTTCGAGAAAGGTTCAATTTTGTTGTGTTTTAGATGCATTTTGCAAACATTGATAAAGTGAATCTTTTTCCAAGTTGTGTTGAACCCAAATATCAAGCTTTTTAATGAGTTCAAAACATTTTAAATGCCTTTCAATTGTTGTGTATGATATGTTTAATCTCTTCCACAGACATATGGTGATCTGATTCAGTTAAGGTTTTGATTTGACCATCAGAAACTTCAGTAGGTTGACCAGAACGCTGTTCCTGTTTGAGAGAAAAATCTCCTGAAGGGAATTTTTTAAATCAATTCTTACACATTCATTCTCTTAAGTAGTCAACATCTTAAACTTCACTTGAGCTTCAGCAGCTTTCTTACTTTTATGGAAATAAAGTAAAATGTGTTGAAAATGTTCACTTTTAAATTCTATCTTAAAACGCTTCAAAACTAACAGCTGCAATTCAAATTACACACAGTTAGCTTCTAATGTAAGCTAAAAATGATAGCAATCAAATGACTTTTGTAAGTCTTTCAAAATAAACATAAAGACGACTATTTGTGAAAATCGAAATTATTTTCTTGCCAACCCAATTTAAAAACTATTAATAATTTTGTGTGTTTCACTCAATCTGCATAATAATTTATCTATTACTTATGAATAAAAAAAATAAAATTAAGGTAATTGGAATTTTAAAACTGATTATGTTTCATGAATTGTTATGTCATTTGGGAGGTCTTAAGAGATATCAACTGGACTTCAAAGAAAGAGCTGCTAGGGGCTGTCCCAAAGTTCATGTTGGCTGGGAACAATATGAACTTTGAAGCAGTCTCATGCAGCTATTTTTATTCATTCTCTCTTTTTCAAACACATATTCTTAAATTTTCTTTTCTATGTACATATTTAATTGTGAATACTTATCTTAACAGTTTGTGGTTTAAGATTGTTTCATTGTTATATTAACAATTCTGAATTTGATGATTCAATAATTTTTAAAACTTTAATTATTTATTTTGCAGACAATCATACGGCTGTAATATTGATTGACCACATCAGGCAGAGAAATAGATATTTAAAAGCGTTACGTACATGGGCATCAGAATTAAATGTTGTTGGTGTTCTTATGTTTTGTCACAAATGGATTTTCTTAATTATTCAAGGTTCAAAAAAGAAAGTGAAAGTAAGCAATATATCAAAATTAATTACTTGTACCTAAGCTATTAATAATACAGGGTTAGCCTAAATTATTCATCTGGTTTTCAAAGGACTGTTTATTTACAATGACATACAAAGACGGGTGATACATGAAAAGATACATACACTTGCCAAGTTTCTGGTACATGCTACAAATGTTCAATATGTGCGCCTTTTGTCCCCCGGCATACATCTCAATGGTAATCCAGTTCTGTCCAGATTTTCAGTAGCATGCTTCCGTCAATGTCCGTCACAGCAGAAGTGATGCGTTCCTGCAGTGCTTGCAGCGTTGTTGGCATTGGGGGTACATAAACTTTGTCCTTCACATAACCCCACAGGAAGAAATCACATGGTGTGAGATCTGGTGACCTGGGGGGGCATGGCAACAGAGGAACATCGTCACGATCAGCGTGCCCTATCCAGCGATGTGGCAGCTCTCTGTTGAGAAATTTGCTGACAATTGTGCTCCAGTGCAGGAATGCACGCTGAACGCTCATAACCGAAGAACACTTTGCATTTTCCAACACACAAAAACTCTTCTGCATTTCTTCCATCTTGTACAGTGCCACTACAGGTCTGCCATCTAGCAAGCCATGAGGAGTGTATGAATCTTGTCCTGTATCACTCGTCTTAGGTCGTATATCTCGTATACGTCCTAGGTCGTACACCTCTCATTACATAGTGCAGACATGACACATTTCCGCGGATTTCCGCTATTTCGGCATCGGATTTTATCATTCTTAATTTTTTATTACATAATAATTCTACAATATTTTTAATATCTTAAGCACTTTTTGTATAAATTTATTTATTTTATTGTTAGATTAATTACACTTATTTTACTTTTCGGTACTTATGTTTGACACAATTCACTATTTATGAAGTTCAGCTTTTTTTGTTCCCAGCCTCTGTCATGTCTGACAGCGTTTTGAAACTCGATGAATCATTTAGGCTAACCCTGCATACAGATGTGATAATTTTTTCATAAATATTTTCTTCATTATAAACAGGATACGAAAGAATGCTATTAATTATTTTTTAGGCAAATAAATATATTGAATGTTGTATAAATGTATTAATTAAGTTTCAAGAAATATTTATTTCATTATCACTTATATTATTTCAAAATTTAGATCCTTTTTTACTTTTATGCATGCAGCAAGATTTCAGGAGGAAAATGTTGGTTAGTTATTAATCTGAAATGAAAAATTTCTACACAAAAATATCATTTTATTAAAGACTAAAAATAGAGTTTGTTAAATGGGATTAGTAGCATGGCATGTGCAAATGACACCTGGAACACAGAATTTCTTTCAACATGTTTAGTTTTGAAAATACAAAATAAAAACTATAAAGCATTGTCTTGAAGCATTAGAGCTATCGATACTCTCATACTCACTGTTCATGATACCACTGAATGGTATTACATATGATATGTCATTCAAGTGGATATAACAATCTGCAAAAAACATGAAATAAAGTTGCCAGTTATGAAGGTAACAGATGTAGAATTGTTAGAGAATCGAGTACCTTCTCATCATAACTGAGCTGAATTTAAATTATAATTTATAAACTGACATGATTAGAATGAGATTTATATTACTCATTACTCAGTTAGGTTACTCATATTTGGTTAGGATAAAAAAAAAAAAAAAACATGAGTACAGGCATGTGATTTCCTCCTTTCCTTTTTCTGCAGACATCATGAAGCTCACATAAAATTTATTCTTTGTTTTAATTGTACAAATTCTTCTCTTTCATTATAAAAATAATATCTCTTTTTCAGTCCATTTATAATTTTTTAAAAAAATATTAATATCTTTTACAAGTAAAGATAACATTTGACAGCTACTAAAATGAATGAGAAACTGATCTGAAATATTTCAACACCTTTAGGCTATTCATTAAAAAATTTCAATGATTTATAGTTTTCTAATAAAACAAAAAGTATTTCATGAAGTTGTTATTGATTCTGTCATATTTTTGAATCTCATTTCTGTGTTCCAGCTTAAATGAAATACTTCAACACCTGTATGCATTCATTAAAAAATTTCAATGATTTGTAGTTTTCTAATAAAACAAAAAGTATTTCATGAAGTTGTTATTAATCCTGTCTTATTTTTTAATCTCATTTCTGTGTTGCAAGAGGAGGAGATGAAGGCAAATGTCCTTTTACTGTACTAGGAAATGCAGGGAAATGTCCTTTTAATTAAGCAGTATACATTTTAAAATAATATACCATGATATAATTTTGGATTGAAAACGTGTAAAACATGCTTATTTTAACCTTTTAAAGCATCAATGAAAAATTGAAAAAATATTTGAATAATTTTTTTTAAAAAATTCGCTGTTTAGAAATGTTGCAGTTTAAAAATTTATGATAGCATTTTTCATATATATATATTTAGTATTATATTTTTTTTGTATGGCAACAGTTAGTTTAGTTTTCTGCTGTTGGCATTATACATTTATATTTAGTCTTCACTTTTCTTTCCCAAACGATGTGACATATTTATTTTTGTATTTAATATTTAAATATTCTTTTTGCGCTGCTAAATAAATCAATCTAATAATTCATTAAGAAAGACAAAGTATTAGGTTTCTTTAATTGAATCAACTAAGCTGAATTCATTGAAGATATATTCTTATTTAACGACAAAAACTACAGTTATTTAAAGCTTGTTACAACATTAATGCACAGGCCAATAACAGTATCTTATGAATATATGTTGTTAATTTAAATAAAAGATAATTAATTTCAAATATTTCAATAGGAATATATCATTCATCACAGAACAACTTGCATTGATGTAGATTCCTCTGGCAAGCCATGTAAAGAAAAAATGTCCAAGATACTATTTGAAGGAGATTCTCTAAAATGGTAATTTTTATAATTTATAAATATATAAAAACTTTAAAACTCCATGCGTATGATAAAATCTTACACAAAACATGAAAAATGTTCAAGTTTGAATTATTTTTGAGTCAATCTTTCTATTTAGTTTCTATCAGTTAGTTTAAGAAATTAACCAGGAGCCAGCCACAAAAAATTGTGCTGAGCCAGGTTCTTTTTATTTTCTCTTATACGAAGTATACAAAGAGAAAGTATTGTAATCGTCAAAAAATTCGAACTCGAGATTTTGACGAATCTCCACATTTTAGACCTCCCTGAGTCCGAAAAACACAATTTTGGAATTATGTCTGTACGTCTGTGAACACGATAACTCGAAAACTATTAAAGCGACAGGGATGAAATTTGGTATGTGGTCTTTAAGCATAATTTGTAGGTTTCTATCAAATTTTGGACAAAATCCGTCAGCGGGAAGTCTGTCTGAAGTCATGTCAACACTATAACTCAAAAACTTGAATAGCTAGATGGATAAAATTTGGTACACAGTTTTATCGTCATGAATATAGGTCTGTATAAAATTTTGGGCCACATCCATCAACGGGCTGACTGTCTGTCGGTCTGTATAATCGCTTACTTGTTCAACTCCATACGCATGCGTTCTGATAGCAATGCATGTGCAAAGAAGGGGCACTCCGAAAACTTGGCAGTTTGCCAAAAACCAATTCTGGCGGCGAGATTTTGTAAGGAAGCAAAATTTAGGGCGTCTCGCCAGGTCCTGTTGCACAAAAAAATGCACAGGGGATTTTATTTGTTTTGATCCTTCAAACCACGCGTGGTTCTAACTTTGGTTAACTTGCGACGGAAGTTTATTTGGCGTCTTTTATTATTCTAGCTTGTATGAACTATATTTTTCTATAAGTATGCTATGATGGTTCTATACATCCTATTTAATTTTGATTGTGCTTTCATAATTGATCTTCATCAAACATGTTATGAAGGAATTACCCCCTTAAAGAATTTGAACTGTATTAAACATTTTGCAGCGTACACATCATTGTTCAATGTATTGATTATAAAGGAAGGATTACGCCACTTTGTCCTTGAGACGGTAAGAGTGGAAAATCGGTTTGCATCTAATCGCTACGCATCTCTTTGAATTTGATTCTTTATGTAAATATTTTACAATCACTATAATCTACAATGAGAAACCTTCTGATAGTCATTGGATTCTGGGTTACAGTAGGTTTGAATTTTTTTATCCACGTGGGGGGCAGGGAAACAGCACCTTTTTGGGAAAGTATACGAGAAAGTTTAGGGGAGACCATTCCCTCTGGTTTCATATAGGCGCAACACAAACTTTTTCAAGAATATTTTTGTACATAAAATTTGGTAACCTAGTACACTCCTGATAAGATTCCATCATGAACCCCTTTTTGAGAATGCATGAATTCAGTAAGTTAGACTTGTTAAATGATTTCCAAGTAGACCTTTCCCAGAATTATCCATCCTTTTTGCTGTGGTTTTGGTACAACCCCACATATCTGTTTTTTGTGCTCTCCATCTAAAATGGTTATGGTTGGATCTTGAAAGTAATTTTGGTGTATATAATAGAAATGTGGAAAATTCTTGATTATTTTTTCATGATCTCAATTCCGACTTGGACTCCTTGTAATTAGAAACCATTATTTTCATGCAAGCATGTATGGAATTAAATAAAGCTAAAAACCAAAACTAATGTTTAAGATTTAGTATTGCAAAAATATATATTATTTAAAATTGTGTCATTTGTGATTATGAAGTTATGATTTATAAAAAGTATTATGTTTTTCGATTTCAACTAAATATCTCTGTAACAGAATGTTAAAAATTAACAATTCAATACGACTTTTTAATTTAACTGTATTATTTAAGTAGTCTTACTGTAATTTAATTTCATTTCTTATTATAATCCCTTAAGAAAAAGCATTGAATTTTAGTTTATGAATTTGAAAGATGAGTTATTAAAAATATATATATACTAGCAGTACGCGTACGGCGTTGCTCATGGAATCAGGACTTCAACAAAATGAAAAGAAAAAAAAAAACACCCACAATGGCATGAAAAAGTTCTGAAAATAAAACAAAAGATACACATTACTTGATTTTCCCGCTTATTTTTCTTCACGATAATGACATTAACTGTAGAAAATACAGAGTATGTTAATCCGAAACAATATTAAAAAAACTGCAACGTGAAAATGATTATTATAAAGCAAATAAAATATGCAAGACATAAACATGTTGAAAACTGCCGAAAATAATAATCGAAGTCATTCAGTTGAAGGTTATGATGTCACCTGTGCTCTGCACCGTCAGCCAATGAAATTGCCTACAACGTTCCGGGTGTTGTGGGAGGGAGCTTGGTAGGTAAAAATATCGTTCAACTGACCAGGAAAAAATTAATTAAAAAAAACGGGAAAAAGATATTTTAACCGTTCTTGTTTTAAATACGACAGAACCTTTCCAGTTATAAGCTGAAAAAATTGAAAATAATAGTGTTATTAGAATGTTGAATGCAGCAAATTTAAAAACAAAAATTAAATTTTGATGGCAAAACTGATTATTTTTTAAAAAGTTTTCAAAATTCAGTAAATTATGTTCGAAGCTCAGAACTTCATTAGAACGAAAATTGTTTGTTCTATCTGATGGTGCGTTGATTGTTTTTCAACGATCATTAGAAAAAATGCTACAGCCGTGAACATGCCAAAAATGACCCAAAGCAACACAAAACATTAAATAAAGAATTTTCTAGATTGAATTTTAAAATTCCGGCTTCAATGTGCATTGAGTCACCTTTACGACTACCTGTGTGCCAAATTTCATGACTGTGAGTTCGATAGATTCGTCTGAACATCATGCGCAAGCATGTACACAAACATTTCCTTTTATAAGTATAGACAAGCTAAAACAGTATATTTACAATCAACAAATAATAACAGCTAACCAATCTAATTTTTGAATAAAATTGTGAGTTATTAACTACTTTGCTAATTGTAATTTCCAATTTTCATCTGAAAAATTAAACTAATTTATATAGAACAAGAAGTAATTTATATGTATTTCGAGTTTACAATATATATATAAATTTTAATATAAAATTCTGTTTACTGTTAAAAATTATTCTTTTATTGTAATTATTTAGTTTGTCTAGAATGCTGTTGAATCGTATTAATAATGATAATTTAAAAAAAAAAAAAAACTACCTTTTTAAAAATTTTCTTAGGCTTGCATTATAATAACCAAATTAGTGACTAGTATAAAAGGTGCAGGTGTAGATGTCCCAAGATCTGATGTTTTTATAATAAAATAAAAAGTGGAATTACAGTAGAACCCTGAGAATCTGAACAAATTGGGGATGACCTTTGTTCGGATTCTGGGGAATGCAATAAAATACTCTTGATATACCAAACACAGTAGAGTATTAGCTCTGGGTAATCTGTGAAGGTGTACGGAAAGAACATGCAGCAATTCACAGGATACAGTGGCAAAAAATTGAAAGTGAAAAAAAAAGATATCTGAGTTTGTTTCTTATCTAATTAAGGTGCTGTATTCTTTCTTAAAGACCAATTTGAATACTTTGTTTAAGTTAGGAATGAGCATTAGTTTTGTTTTTGATTTGTAATTGTTATTTTTCCTTCATTTTTTTTAGTAAAAATTTTGCTGAAAATTAAAAAAAAAAAAAAATGTTTGGATTCCCGGGATTCTACTGTATCTGTTTTACTTGTTGACTTATAAAGAATTGATCTAGAAATACATTAAAATAATGCAAAGGGGAGACATACAACTGAAATAATTCCTATTTAAAGTAAATAAATGATTTTTTAAACAATTTATTGCTTTCTTTGTGCTCTATAAATCCAATTTGTAGAGCACAAAGAGCTTTGTGCAATTAAAATATTCCATTTAAAACATAGGAAACAACTTGCATATTTTCGTACACTGTTTACATTATTTAAAATCGTCATTTGTGATTATGCAGATGTTAAAATAACTTTTTAAATATATTAATTTTTAAACATTATAGCTCTCACATTTGAATGAAATTAATGCTCTAAAATTGTGGTGCATATATGAAAAAGACCAATTTTATATTACAAATAAGAATGAAAAATGGTACATTTTAATCCTTTAGCTTCACTTCATTTTTGGTAGAAGAACTATCAACTTTGAAGGATCTTGAAGAATATTTAAAATACATCAATCTAGAAAGTATTTATCAAGAAGTATTAAAACCAATTGTATTTAAAAGCTGATTGTTACTGATCAATATTGGATATGAAATTATTCACCCTATATTTTATATTTGCCCATGTGATCATGAAATAAAGAATTTTCAAAATACTGTTGTCTCAGTGTCATTTGAGGTAAAATATCTTTTCTTTTTCCTTCACTAATACATTCAAAAAATTAAATTATGAATTTATGTTGTATCATTTCTAAAAATTGGCTTCAGATGAAGAAATTAAAATGTGTAATGGATTTGGATTTTTCTTCAAATTTTGTGACAAGCTTAAATCTGAAATATATATATATATCTTTATATTGTATAATTATGTTTGAATGAAGAAAGCTAGAGTTATGGAAATAATGTCTACCTATAGTAAAGTGGTCATGAGCCGTCATCTTAGATTAATTGCAACACCAATAGTGGCAAAGCTAAGAAGTTAGATATATCACCTCACAAATACAACATACCAAAACTTCAAAATCAATTGAAAAGTGTAAACTATCGATTTGGTATAAAATTCTCGTTTACATACAACAATAACTTAATTAGACGACTTGAAGTGTATATCCAATCACTGTCGTAACCACATCAGGAAACGAGTGAAGAAATGGAATATTTTAAAATTAATTCATAAAACTGACATTTTTGTAGGAAATTTTTACAACAGCAGGATATTAGGAAGAAAAAAAATGTTTTTGAATTTTTTCATGTCATTAATTAAAGTGTGCTTGAAATGCCTACCATTGCATCAATTTCAGGGCTTCTAACTACATTATTTTTGCTTTAGATAGCCATTTTTTTTACGAAATAAGTATACTCTATATACCTTTATCGTCTCTCTATACTTTTGCAATCAACTATTTTTCTTCACCTTTCACAACTTTTGAGAAAAGAAAAGGTACTTACATATTAACACCACCGAGGCTACAGATTTGGCGGTTTTTAAGTGCCGCCAAATTTGACTGTTTTTGTACTTACATATTAACTCCAATTTGGCGGTTTTTAAGTGCCGCCAACGCAGCTACAGATTTGGCGATTTTCAAGTGCCGCCAATTTGGCGCTTTTTGTACTTACGTATTAACGCCAATTTGGTGGTTTTTATGAACAAGATTGCTCTTTATTGGCGCATTAACACCAATCTGTAGCATTAATATGCAAGTACCAAAGAAAATAACTTCCAAGGTTTATTATAAAAGGTATAGGGATTAATCTCGGATTCTAACACTTGGCCATTTTACAGCAGCTAGATATGGATTCCGCAACTGTAGCTTTCTGTATACCAATATAATATTGCTGTTTAAAGATATAAGTATACACTTGGTATTAAACTTTCATGATGACACCTAAATAATTAGAATAGGTGATCCAATATGTAAAATTCAGAACATTTATATTTTTCTCATCATTTCATCTAAAAACAAAGTAAACCATTGAAGTGTAATGGACTAATTATAAAATAAATATAGCAAGCACATGCAATAAATTTATTTTTAATGAGATGTAATGGTGGGTTGTTGTAAAGTAAGATATTATATTTCAGAAACTGACTAGTTAAGATTTTTTTTAAGACTCTGAGTTGGGGAAATCGGTAACTAAAAACTCGCAGGACTTAATAAATCAGGCCGAAGAATTTTGACTTAAAATTAAATCCAATAGAACATGCATAGAATTGGAATAACTAAAGTTCATAATGGTATTTTGGCTTCTGTAGCCAATAGTAACAGGATAATGTTTTGTACATATCTTGTCAATTAATAAATATAGAGTTCATGAAAACACTACATCTTCTTTGAATGCCTTGTATTTCAGATATTTAGTTATTTCCACATCGATGTTTCGAGTACTCTTAATAATAATAGTTCAAAGATTTAAGTCTTGAAAAATTGTGAATCTATCCATGTGCAAGAAGGCTGAATACTTTGCTTCCGGGGAAACATTATTCGAAGGAAGACAGAAGGGCAGTTGTGGCTCAAAAATCTGGAAAACTACTGGGGAGTTAAAATCCAACAAAATTTCAAATAATTTAGATTATATATATGCATACAAATATTTTCAAATTATTTCATGTATATACTTTTAACATTAATATTTTTACCTTATCCACTACAGATTTTAACGAAGTTATTTACCTATTTGGTATCTTAACATTTAAAAGAATTGCAAGTGTTAACTTATTTCTTAAAGGAGCAAATTTAGGGTATTGTTGACATTTGGAAGTTCTGTATGATAGGCAAGACATTTTGTTATAGATAATTGCTCTTCAGAATTAAATTGGTAAAAGGTTGAAGGATGCATATTAACAAATGTTGGAGAAGAGGAACGTTATAAGAAGTTAAAAGTTATATTAATTTCAAATGGGAGGTCTAATATTTGGAGACTATACGATCCCTGAATGATATACTTGTCCGAAAACAAGGTTTAGGAAGGACAATGAATCTACATTTCAGGAACCAGGAAATTCCTGAATCTGGGAAGGCAAGCAATAGTCAGCTCAATAGATCAATCACTAAGATGCAGTATATAATTTCCAAGAACAAGTATGATGTTTGCTTGTAAAAGGCATCTGTTGATGCACCAACTGTGTTTGGCAGAGTGGCTAAATGATGCCAAGAGTTGACTTTGAGTCAGATTAGTTGTGGAACTCGTGGAGTGAAGATGCTAGTACGGCTGCTGAGCAAAGAGCTCAATGTTTTAATTCAGCTCCAGAGAAGTTCCTACTAGTAAAGAATTAAGCTTCAGCCTATTAGTCTTGAGCTATTAGTGCTGGAATAGCATCCTTAAACAAACTTCGCAAAACTGTGCATTATTTTGCTTCTAGAAGGGGACTTAACAAGTACAAATTAGGTGATACTTCTTCTTAATCTTTCATTATATGCAATGAGTTTATGCCAAATTTACTAAATAAGAATGGACTCAGAAACAAAAGTTTTTACGTAATACTTTTATTCTAAAACTTCTGGCACTCATAAATAAGCAACAAAACAGTAAAAACTAAATACTAAAACATCTGAATAATTTCCATATATACAGTGCATTATGATGCTATGGCCAAATAAATGAGCTTATGGTGTAGTTGGTAAACATACAATGGCATTTTTGTGATTCTTTTAAGGCTCACTATGCAAAAATAAATAGCAAAAAACACTAAACCATGAAAGAAATTAATATTCCATAACAAATCTAAATGCTTGTGATATAATAATAAGCTTGTTAGTTATGAATTCTTTAATGTTTTTCATTTAAGCATCAATTGTTTATAATTCAATTGTTTTTAATTGGCAAAATGAACCATATCAATTTCTTGCAATAAAATTATTAATATGTACATACTTTATGTCATTTTTTAAGATTTTAAGTAGAAAATATGTCATTTTACCAATTAAACCATTGCATAAATCATGTAAATGAAAAAAATATTAAAAAAGAAAGAAAATTTCCTGTAGACATAAGTACATCATTATCACTCGAACAAAACTAATCAGTCTCAGTTGTACAAAATGACTAGCTCATGCAGATCAATTTATTGAAAATACAATTTTTTAAATCCAATTCATAAAAGATTTAAAACAATACTACATAATATCACAAAAAGAATAAAAATCTATCGAAAACATTTTGCATATCAAATTTAATATTTCAAAATTCTAATATAAATTTAAAAATATAAGCAGTGTGATATTCAATAAAAATAAAACTCTCTCTCAAGTCAGTATTAAATATTAAGTGGGCAAACTTTATAATACACTTTCATTTAAGCTTAGGTTTCATTGTTGTAAATAATTTATCACAGATATTTGAAGTAAATTTATTTTATTGATTCAAGAACTTATATTAAAACTAAAAACTACAAAAGATAAATCACTTTATACAAATAAATTGCCATATTAGTTAATAAAAAAAATACATTTATTGAATTGAATATTAACTGAAAATGCATTTAGTTTCGCACTTTATCATAAGTTTTAAATAAATATATTATTGAGGGTTCAAATTTAAAATTATATCTTACATGGTATTGCTTGCTGTGCATCAACATTATACCTTTAAAAAAAAGGAAGACTTAAAAAATATTTCAGAGTAGCTTTTGCTGCATTGTCAAATGCTTATTAGAAAAATGTTATTTTATTCAAACACCGAGATGAAAATCGGATACTGAACACTAGAATTTTTTATTGTTTGGTAAACATTTTTTGTTAATATATAAATTTTCATTATTGGATTCATAAAAACGTAATCGGATTTAGCAATGACCAAAACTAAACATGATTTGAAACCTGCAAGACATTTTTTTTTGCAATTATTACATAATATTAAATAAAAAGATTACATAAAAAATATTTCTCTTATAGCATGATAAATTTAAGTAGCACTTGGGAAAAAAGTCTATTAAAAGACACTGATATCCAAGAAGACACATACAAAACGTTGTATTTTTACCAAACTTTTCAAAATTAAATGCAAGCATCTGAGAATGAAGGTGAAATTCG